>JABUQX010086367.1:17500-35714 GCA_015478945.1 Trachelipus rathkii
TATATATTTATATATATATATATATTCATTGAAGAAAAGGTGAAAAGGGTGAAATTTAAGTAAAGTAACGATAAAGGAGAGCCACGAATTGGTATATAGCAGAAGGCTCTACAGGCTGAATAGCAATTGTCCCAGCGGACAGCTAGGCCTAAAAGATTTAGATCACAGGGTAAATTAAGCATCTCTGAGCGGTAGTGATTATAATCACTCAAACCAGAGACAAATATTGCTGAATTTTCATACAATTATTGCCAAGAGAGTAAACGGTTAAGTAACAATTTCAGAAAAGAATAAAAATCACAGGGATGAAGAAGAGGAAGAAAGCAACTTAAGTTGGTTTAATGATAAATATAGTTTGAATAAAATAAAGAACCAAGTGCAAAGGTGGAATAAAGACTATAGAGATGTTAGAAATACAAAAAGGGAAGAAGAGAAATTTATGACTACAGAAAGAAGAAGAAGAGACAATAATGGGGTGGAAAGAGTAAAAGATAGAAATTATAGGAGAAAACTATGACATAGAAATAGGGGGCAATACGATAGCAAATAAAAAAATAGAAGGTCAAACCATTTGAGGACACGTCATTTCACAACGTCAGGAACCTAATTAAACCCAGCAATATAGGGATAGAGCTAAGTAATAAAAATCGAGGCAAGAATGAGAGTGAACATCAACACGAACATTCAGACGGAGAATATCCAAAGAGTTATCGAGATCACGACTCATATAGCTAATATAGGTAAATACTGCAGAGAGCATTCGGTAAGCAGATTTAAGTGGATTAAGAAACTAATTCAAGAGGAGAAAAGCATTGCATTATTTTGAGCAAAATAACCCTCTTAGAAGAGGAGTAGAAAGAAGATTTTGGAAGATATGCATTTGAAAGGTAAGAAGAAAGAAACAATAATCAGACTCGAAAGAAGTTAGGCAATACAGGATCAGCCCGTAGGCAAACCCACAAAGGGTAATTCTAGAGAAGGTATCCGGTAACATAATTGGTCACGCAGAGGAGTGAAATCTCAACCTAAATGGCAGGGGTACGCTGAGGAGAATGAAGTCACCATAAGCCACCAGGATAAGAGCGAGGGTGAAAATGCAAACCGAGATCGAAGGGGTAGAGACTAAACCTCGTACCAATACTCAACTGGGATGACCAGACCCTGTAGAAATAGCTCCGAAAGAACGATGGAAGAGTGGCTGCAATTTGCACTAATTCTGACGAAGAGAACGATAAGGGATTTGAAGAATATATTCTTTCTAAACTGGAGAAGTATTGCACCATCGGCATAAGGGAAACAAGCCCTAAGAGAGAGAGCAATACAGTACCGAAGATAATTGGACATTATCCATCGGAATAGGCAAAAAGCCGCGTCTGATGAAAGCGGATCAGACGCGGTGAAAGAGACCTCGGTGACAGCAGGCAAGACCTGTGAAAGAAAAACCGAACGTGAGAGCCAGAAGCAGGAAGAAACCTTCGCAGAAAGATGCGAGAAGGTGGCGGTACGCAATGCTGTACCTATATAATGTGTACCATCTATGTGAGTAGTGGTCATTATAGGGTAAAACAGTCATAACACTTTATTTAATAATGATATTGTCTATAGTGTTAATTTTTATTTAATATTACTAATTTTATTTAAAATAATAAAATATTTTTATTTTATATTCTTCAAATTTTAATAAATTATAGAATTATCTTTATCTTTTATATTCTCTTGTATTCTATAAATTTTGACCGCCAAAATCTAAGGCCATGAATTTATGCTTATCTGCTAAATATCTAATCACTCGTATTTTATAAATTTCGAGTTGCCAAAATTTTAAGGCACAAATTTATGCTTAACTATCATTTATAAATTTATAATTTTGATGTTGCCAAAATTTCTAAGGCATTAAATTTAAGCTGCTTAATTCGCTAAGTATAGTAATTCACAGTTAACGCAGAATTTAATTCATTTAAAAAGGAAAAATACGCTACTACCTAATTTTTAAGCTTAAATTTTTGTTTAATATTTTAATTTACTATTTGACCATATAAAATATTTTCTTTAAAATATAGTAATAATTTATCTCAAAAGATTGCCGAAAGTACGATATTAATTTATTTGCAAAAGATTGCCTAAAATAAGATATTAATCTTTATATTCAAATAGAAGGCATTTAAAATATTATTAAACGTACTAACGCGAAAGATTAAAATCACTGTTAATTTACTCAGAATGCCGAAATGTTAATTATTATATACAATATAAAATATAATATATATCCAGTATAAAAACATAACATAGAATTTTTGCCTAAAATATTATTTAGGTACATAAAGAAAATGTGTCATTAAAATATGTAATAATTTTACATAATATGACTAATATGAATACGTATAAAACCGCAGTGGTCCAATTTTATAGATAATATATATATTATTGTTAATCAAATGGTAAAGTATAGCATATCGCCGATATACAAAATGCCAAATAGTATATTAATTTCTAATATATATATATCTGCCGAATAGTATATTAATTTACTGATATAAAAATTAAATAAACCAATAATTAATTTACTTAAAAAAAATGTACCGAAAATTAATATTAATTTAATTTATAATATATATATACTAGAGTGACTAAAATACAACGTTGTTTTATTGTTTTATACAGACGTACATACATAATTGTATATATATAGATATATATATAGATATGTAATATATATATATATATATATATATATATTATATATATTATAAATATAATTAAAGTTGTATATAATAATTATAAAGTATATATATAATATATATATATATATATATATTATATATATATATATATATATATATATATATATATATATATATATATATATATACGTGAGGTGCCTAATAGATAGAAGAAGCAGATTAGGATTAATTAGGTCCATTGCTCCCTCAATTTTGAGAGGTTAAGAATGAGCACAGATTACTGCACTCAGGTAAAATGCAGAGAAAGATTAATTCTATCCGAGCTGCTTACTCGTCCATTTGGAGGAGAATGACCTTAGCTTACATGGGTGAGGTCACAGTCCAAACCGCTGTTAGAACCGACCTCTCTGATCAAGATAATTATTCTGGTCATGATGGAGGAGAGCCATGAGGGTAGTCCATTCAATTTGGAAGGAAGAGGTATTTGAGAAAAAGTACGGAAAGCAGTACAATATAACCAGCTCTGCACAACGTCTTTACCGAAAGTTGTAGAGTGTTTGATAACCTACAAGCCATAAAAACTTACATTTAGGTTTAGCTAAAAGTCAAGATTCAAGGCTAAAAGGTGTTGTTAAGAAAAGACGGTGGATCAAACTTCAAAAGGAAATTGGACAGTCATTTTTGAAGCATTGAAAAACCTAACCTAGCACTAATATCACTAATAACCCATGATCGGGACCACCAAGCTTAGAAAACCGTACAGATAAATAGAAATATTATAGAATTTTTTTTTTTGTTCTGTTTGATAAATCAGAACAAATCAGGCACAAATTCGAGCAGGCAGGCACAAACACACTAAAGCACAGAGCCAATAAATAGCTTAAATCAGAAACATTAGATTCATAGGCGATAGAAATAGCCATAGTTTATGGAAGAACACTTTGATTATGCTAGCCGATAAGAACTTATATTAAATATTTACATGGTTACAGCACAAGGATACCGGCTATAGCAAATTGTATTATGTTTATTCTTCACAAACTTAGGAAGAATATTTTGAAGAACATAATATTAATTTACCACAGCATAGATAAGTTTCAGAAACCCAATCTTAATACATTCCACGAAAAGCAAATAATATAGAATTCATATTTATTTTTGGAAAACTCGACTACCAACCTCAGTGCAATTGTAACTTTGTGATATCTGCCATTAAAGGAAGGTAATTATTAGACCGCCTCCGAACAAGAATGTCAAGATGTTTTTGTAGGTTGATTTGTAATATTATAAAGTCTCAAGAAAGACCGCCTCGAACACTCATGCTGATGTTAGTAGTGATTGTAATGGTTATAAAGGTCTCCAGAACTCGCGGATCTTACTTGTAAAGCCGTGAGGCCGGTACCGGATGTAAAAGGCAGAAGAGAACATGCTGTAGGGACACCTATACAGAATAGTAAAAGTTTAGGGTGAAAGGGTATCACGAAGATTGATTCCAATTGCAAGTTTATACCTGATTACCGACGAAGGGCAAATGCTGTCCCTTTAGCTCACTTACCTGTTAGACAGAGCGGTAGGGCCTTTCCTATTCTGGCAAGTAAGAACAATTTCAATACAAAGAGAAGATAAGTGAAATTGAATAAGATTACGGATGTCGGTAATATCATTTTCTCCATCAAGAATTTTCGCGAGTATTTTCGAACATGTGAAATTTTCCTGATTCACATTTTTCCCACAATTCCAAGTTTCATAGTAAATGACTTACATTTATCGATAAATAATCAATGTTGTGGATTTCTCTTTCTTGCAGTGATAAATTCAGATCATTTTGTCGAGACAATATGTCACTGAGATATTCTTTTTTTGGTTACCATGGTTTATGAGTGAGTTATCAAATGGCAATTTTGATTGCGTCTAAGCATCTCTTGAAAAGAATTCGGACATCTTTTCTCCCAGATTTTGAACTCTAGAAGTTACATTTTCTTGCGGGGGGCAAGAGCCATTGCGCGCTCGGTGTGAAAGAGCAAGACTTCGGATGTGTTAGGCGCTCGAAAATCCTTCGAACTGAGAGAACGAGAAAGGCGAACAATCATTGGCTAGATCATTAATGGCGTTTTACCATTTTGACCTAAAATAAATTAAGAACATCTGCGAAGTTCAGGAGTATGTCCTAGATGCCAAAGCATATCGATGAATCATACAGTTAAACTTATTACATCAGGGCTCACCTCCTTTACTTTGTCTATAAATCCAGAACGAATGCCAAGCATTGCTGTGAACCGTCAGTTGTGCATGCACAGACATTTTTCTAAGAAAGTCCTACGATATTAAAGAATGTGTTGACTGTCTCCGGAAAATATCTTCTCCAGTAGTTGAGGCTGCCAACTGAGTGTAAAAATAGGAATTCTCTCTTAAAAATCGTAAATTTTATTATATTTAAGGAATTTATCAACAACAACTGTGCATATTTAATAAATGTCTGTAGTTTCATCGAGTTGTATGGAAAACATCTTGGTTGGTGTAGTTTTTAATTTCTTCAATCACTTGTTGCTTGGCGTCTTCTGCCATATCAGAAATTTTTCGCTGAATAGTCGTTCGTATAAAGGCACATAATTAATTTATTTGCAGTAGCCTCACCTATCATGCAACAACTTACAATATCTTTGAAACATGGAAGAATGAGGGTTTCGGCAATCGTATGCGGTTTTTTTTGCTTAAGCGATCTTGAGTGCTACTTTATAAGGAAATGCAAGAAGACCCTGCATGAGATTGCTGATGTGACTGAACCAGATTTATCATAAAGACGAGAATGTTTTCACACCACCTTCCATCGTTCAACAGAAGCTTGGGCATCTTTATCCTTTAAAAGTTGTATGACAGCCATGTGGATGACGCTTTAGAAAGCTAGGTTTCATAGAACTTTCAGACAAGACCTTGTAGCATACGACACACTGTGGTTGTATTCGACTGCCTTTATAAATTGAGGTGAACCCGTATTTGACGTAACTCTCATCATACTGTCTCTTTTTTGGATGGAGCCCGCCACTCAGATAATATTTATATATATATATATTATATATAGTATATATATATATATATAATATAATAATATATATATATATATATATTATAGATATATATATGTATCGTATATATATATATATAATATAGTAAATGTTTTATACTTTATAATATGAAGGAGGAATAGTTCCAGAATCTTCTAAAGCTGACCTTAACACCCCCTGAAAATCCCTTCCCGTAACTCCTCGGGGGTACGCGTACCAGCAGTATCGAGACTCTGTGTTGGAGAACTTACAGAAGCAAAAGATTATGTAGTAGAAGGAAGAAGATTTTAAGCCACAGAACATCGAAGTTAGGGATTCGAGATTCTCGAGATTTGCCTAAGTGTTTTATTTTTACATAGGCACATACCAACCCCTTTCAGACGGAAATATTAAATGAAAATAATATGTTGGATATATTAAACGAGTTGAAGGATGTATTCTTAGCCATCTGGGTCTGAGACAAGAGCATAAAATTAGGTTTAGAGTTAGAGAGGTTAGTATTCCATGGATGCAGAGTTAGAGTACAAGCCATTATGTTGGGTATAACGTCAAACGAAGCCGACGCCTGTGCAAATCTACACTATCAACACGCCACACAATCACACAATTCACACACACACACACACACACTCACAAAAACAAAACAGACAGAAACAAATAGACAAAACCAAAAGGAGAAATGAGGAAATTTATTCGTAGCTAAAACCTAAATTTTAAAACTATAAGCCTATTTACAGCAATATATCTAAAATATGAATAATCCAGCAAGTTTAAAAACACTCACGCAGCTCACGATGCTCTCACGAAATCTGCTTTACAAAAAAAAAAAAAAATACTATTGATCAACTAAAAAGTAAAAAAAACTGAATAAATTATAATAAGGCTTGTCCAAATAAATTTTACGCAAAAGCCCAAGTTGGAGAAACGCTAAAAATTAAGTTAAAAAGGAAATCGACGAAAAAAAAAACATAACCATAACTTGGTACTAATCGAACTAGATTTATTATTGATCTAAAAGTTTCTCATATTTTTTTCAACCAAAAAGTAAGAAGTATCGCTAAGTATCGCCCATTTTAACCGATACCGATACCGATAACGATACGCTACTAAAAATGCCGATACTGATACCGATACGGATACTATCGGTACATCCCTTTACAACTTTAATTGTTTACTTACAATTGATAATTTAATTAAAAATCTAAAAAAATAAAAGAGGGGAAGCCTTATCTGTCACACCAGAATTTATCGCTTATTAAATAACTTAAGCTATTCTTTTCTATACATCCCTTAAAATAAACCATCTAATACTCACCTTTTGCCGATAGACGAATAAATTAGCAACAAGAGAGAATTGAATAGTAGGGGAAAATTTAAGATGTTTATTCCTAAAAGTATCTCAATTTCAAAGATAGAAAAGAGTTGCTATATACAGAAAGATCAATCAGCTAGTCTAAAATTATCCTTTAATTACTAAGAGCAGAAATCAACCTAGTTATTGTTATATTTTAACTAGAGATTTTCATTTACCAAGAGAGGCATAGTGATGCTGCTTTGATCACAGATCTTAATTCCATGGGGAAATTGCTTAAAGGACCTCTACTTAGTACCAATAAAAATTTCGGGATCAAAAAGAATGTCATGGGGAAAAATCAGCACATAGTTCACTAGCTATTCTTTCAGAGGTATAAGAACATTGCAAACCAGTTCTAATAAACTAATTCCTTTTCACTTTCCCACCTCTAACAACCTCTATTGTTAAAGTAGGCAACAGATACACCATGTCTGACCTTTGTTGGTACAATACAGTATGCACGGGTTATTGACCAATTGGTTTGGAGATGGCCTGCTGTCACAGAAAGTGGAAATATGGTTAAGAGATTTACAGAAAAAGCACCCATTATTGAGTCTGTTTACTAAAGCATTCTTTTTCCGTGCGACCTATACCAAAACATTTTGGACAAAGATTCAACTCTTTAGCACATTTAGAAAATTAGAACGCTCTTCTAAGGTTACAAATTTACTATAATTGGTCATGGAGCAACCAGAAACCTAGCAAAATTTACACAGTTTATAAATACCTTCATTTAAATTCTTACCAGTAGGGTTAAAATTAGATTTAGTACTTACACCATTTGCAGGAACAGCAGTTTCAACAGAATCTGTATTAAAATTCTGTAAAGTATTGTTAGTATTATGCTTAAAAATATTAACAACCTTTGACTTGTTAAAACTGACAGTTTTTTTTCACTTTTCAAAGTTTTTGATAAAGCTTTTAAAACCAATATAATTATCAAATATATGAGTTAACTTATGCTATTTGTATTAACTCTATGTATAATCACCCTTTTAAATGAAATAAGTTTATTGAAAATTATATGACTCAGGAATATATTACCTATAGCATTTTCCTTAAGAAAATGTACTTCACAAGTTTTAAGATCATATATACATTCTCACATTATTAACATAGGTTTTAACAACTTTAAATTCATAATCATAATCTGTAGGTGGGCTTAATTCTAATAGATGTTTAAAATTTTCATCAATGATCTCAGGGATACATCTAAAAACTGCTCTTTTAAAATATTTATTTCTATAGTTATCATATAGAAGCAAGGAAAATATGAAGTTTGCCTTTTCCCTCCAAATAACCACATTCACATTTAGTCATTTAAGTAATCTGCGGTCTTTTTTTCCCACGTTTAACTTTGAGTTACTGAAAGGAGAAAATTTTATGGTTTACTTTCAAGATATCTTTCCTCCTTTTATAAATTTTTTATTCAATTCTCCAATTCTCAGTTTTGCATTTGAAGAGGCATTTAAAAAAAAAAAATTATATATTAAAAAGTTCATACATCGATTTTATTTAAAAATGAAAAGGGAATAATTTTCTAAATTATATTATGCTACTACACCCAGATCTTCTTCTTCTTCTTCTTCTTAATCCTTTTCTTCTTTTCTTTTATTAAGATTGAAAGTTATTTTACGCTTATTGTAACAGCTTTGACACAAAAGTTCTGAAACAAACCCTTGACAATTGAGATTTCAGCCGAGTTATCATCAGGCATGATCAAATTTATTATTTACTAAAAAGATCATAAAACTAGATTAGGTAATTTAAAATGCTTAGGAACCTGCCTCACTTCGAAGGAGCATACGCACACCAGGCATGTAAGGATTGTTCGTTTGCTAACAGATCCCACTGGACTTAGCAAACCTATAATAGCCAAACTAACCGATGCAGAAAATAATCATTTAATAAATTTGTTAGTTTAAACACTTTCAAATATACCATTAAATATATCCATAGATATTATATATTCTTTTGACTATTTTAAAAGAAAAAATGTTTTGATTCCACGGGTTCTAAATTGTATTTTAAGAGGGAAATAATACTATAGCGTTTTATTCTCTTTTTGTCAATTATTTCTTAATTAAAATTTGTGGCGTTCAAAATGTGTATGCCTCCGTTGGCATTGAAACTGTAATGTACGGTTTTGTATTATGGCAGATGAAAGGTTTAGGAATTCATATTCCAGAACCATTTTTAAAAAAGAGTCTATTATTTGCATTGAGCTAGCATTCATTTTAACCTTAGATAGTAAGTAAGGCGCGGCATTAAAATCAGTTGGGTCCCCCCAAAGGTTGTCTTGGGTCGGGCAGATATTCTTCGTTCTGCGAGGTCTCTTGTAGATTTAAGAAAAATAATTAATCCCAATAGCAGTGGATGGACGAAAAATATCAATTGATTTTTTCACTTGATTTTTTGCTTTTTCTATGCCTTTTTTATATATATCTTAGTTTAATTTTTTTTTTGTACATTTAAAATGTTTACTTCAATAGACTAAAAAATTATAATAATAATATCATGGCAAGGTTATTACTCTGTTTCCAATTTCTCACACTATGAAAAATGTCACAAATGTCACTTTTAGCTAACATAATTTCTGATGTAATATTTCATTCAATATTACACATAACATCTTTAAATGTTGCTCCCGTCTTGTGTCACAACTTCTCTGTCAGTGGTCTGTAGGTTTATTTTAAGATTTTGAGGATGGCGTCAGGAGTAGTGCCGTGAGGTTACCAGATAATAATATAATTCAAGCGTTAAAGAAGATAATTTTGGTTTTAACAAAAACTGACATTGGTCTGTGTACGCCCACTATTCTCAAATACAATCAAAAATCAAATTTGATTTTTTTGCTTGTCGATATAATGCTGAAATCATTGTTTGTTTATAGTAAGGGAATTAACAATCTTTTATGTGAAAAATTTAACAAAAATTTAATTAACTGAAATGCCTGGTAACATAACTTAAAAACGAATAAATACTCTTATTGATATATATGAGTTCCCTCTTTTCTGTAAATTGTAAATTTGGTTGTACTTTTTCATTAAAACTGATCAATTGGAACTAAGTTTTTCACGTGATTATTTTTCGCTGAGTCCTCTTAAACGAGATATTATAATATTCGGTTACTACGTATTCTTTAGATTTCATTAAGTGTGCATTCGGTCTTCGTAGTGTCTAGTCCTAACGTCTGAATGATGTGATTATAGAAGGTTAATTTATATAATACATTAGTATGGAGTGTAATGCATCGAAGTTCTGTATACAAAACTGTTTTGATCATTCATCTCAAATATGATCTTTGAAGAGCCCCATCTTTTATAAGTGCTTCAGCAAAATGTTTGACTCAACTTTTCAAGAGTTTTATTGATACCACTGCATAAAATAACTATATGTAGATAAGAATCGGAAGGCTTTTCTGGCGCCTGCTGATTCTGTAGTTTTTCTACGTTTAGGTCATTTTAAAAGAGAAAGTGCGGTGTCTGAGTGATGAGGCGGTTGTCTTATTTGTATTAATATGGTGATAAAGGTGAGAAAATAAACCAAAATTAGGTTTTAATTGCTGTTTAAGCCAAATTTGGTCTCCCTTCATTTATTTTTGATTAGAACCTATAAACGGTTATTTACTTTTTACCAATGTATTGAGATTGTGGTTGTAGTTATGTGCTACACATATTATATGATGAAGTTTGTTTATAGGATGCGGTTTTTTAGTAGCGGACATATAGCGATATGAAGAGTTATGTATCATATTTCTAATAGAACTATTATGCTGCATGTTATTGCTTCATAAGCTTCACCAACACTATATCATGGGTGGATAAAAGCTAAAAATCGAGAGAAATATGATGAGAGCCCTTTCTTCTGTTCTTATGTTTTACCTGGAGGTGATAAGTAATAACTTCTTAATTCCCTGTTGTTGAAGATGTGGAAAGTGTTTTGAGCTGAATGCAGTTTTAAATCCAATGAATTTGGAAATAACACTTGTCAATTTAAAAATTCAAGTGAACAATATTTTTTTTATTGTAAAGTTTGTATTTTTTGTTTGTGGGTGAATTAAATTTCAATCATGAAATGTGATTCTAGTATTTGCTCACTGGATATGTCAGGATCGGTTATAATAGATTGCGCTTGGGTACATTGTGGGTTACTATTTTCGCGGGGGTCCGAGTTAGTTATTTGAATTGGGGCAAGAGATGTGGTTGTTTAAACAGTGACCCGAGTGTATAGTATTGGTTAGAAAGGGCTTGTGTGGTCTAATGTAAGTATTTATGTGGCTCTTATTAATTTATTATTAAATAAAAAAAAGAGAATAAGTCTATGTTAAGTTTGATTAATATCAGGCCTTTCGAAATATTCTTGTTGATCAAGGGTGTCATGCATGTCATACAGTGTGGAGGATAAGTAGTTAGCTAATAAGATGGAGTTAAAATGGGTGCTTCAGCACATCTCACTTGCAGAATAGGATAGTCAACGTATTTGGCTTGGGGTGTTTATTATTTGTATTTGTACGTTAAATTAAATGAAAGCGCAATTGGACGTATTATTTTATAAATTTCAGGCTCGATCTCTGTATTAGATTGTCATACTACAGGTCGTGGTACGAGGTTCTATTATGAGTGGTTTATTATATTTCGAGTTTTTTGTGAAAGAGAATGGAAGTATTTGCTATGTGATAGTGTGTGTTGGTTTGGAGTTCTGTGTTGTCATCTGAGTTGATAGTATTGCATGTATTTATTCTTGCGTAATTTACTTGTGGGCTGTGTTGTGTCGATATATTTGATAAGGATGTATGAAATGAAAAATTTTGGGAAAGCGACTTCTCTCTTGTGTTTTATCCTTCTTTATCCGGTGGGTTTTAGGCCCAGCTTGAGGGTGAATGATCGGTATTCTCTAATATTTGATAATTAGTATTTATAGAGTGTTTTTTTTAGTTGGTGTTTCTTTGATTTGCGTGTGTTGGCTCTCCGTTCGTTCTGTGGCTGTTGGTTGTTGTGTTGTTTTGTAAGGTGGTTTGGGGCTTGTCTGTGTTGGTCTGTCTAGTTTGTTAAGCCTGTTGTGCTGTTGTGTCGTGCTGTTTTCTTGTCGTGGTCCGGCGCCTTTTGCATCTCTCGGGGTCGTGTTCGTTATTGTGTTGGGCTTGGGTGGTTTTCCTTGATGTTCGGCGTCCCGTCTTGTCGTCGTTGTGGTGGCGTTCCTGTGTCTGGTGTTTCGGTGGTGGGCTTTTGCTTTGTGGCTTTCCTCCGTTGCTCTGGTTTTGTGTACTTGTGGTGTTGTTGGTTCGGGTTGCGTTCCCGTTGTTCCCTCCCGGGTCGTTGTTTTGGCTGTGGTCCCGGGGTGCTGGCGCTGGGTTTTGGGTGCTGACGTTGTGCTTCCGGTGTTGTTGTGTTGGGGCTTTATATTTGTGATACTCTTCTACTGAAGATCAAGCACTAAACTCAGAGTATAGTACCTTCAATCTTAGTGTATGGGGGTGAAGCACTTATATACGGGGATTCATTCGTGAAACTCTATCTTTATAACCTTTTTGATACTCGGTTGTATTATAACGTGCTCGACAGCGTATTCCGATAATTAGTTTCTCCTGTGTGATGTGGTTACGATTGTGTTCTTTTCTATTTGTCAAGCGGGTTCTAAATTTATAAAGATCAGTGTTGGATGATAAGATCGGCAATAACTGTTGTAACTCTTGTTTGTCGATCGGTTGACCAGTGTGTGCGGTAATTTCGCGATATTATTTATAATTTTATTATGTCTTGCCAGTAGTGCGAAGTGTCTGAGATGTTATACATTTTTTTAAATCCACCTTAAGGGTAGATATTATTAACCTTACTTGAGAATAACGTAGATACAAGTGTGATTATGACTTTCGCTAAATGGTGGATGTGTGGAGTTGTGTGTTGAAGAGGACTCCTGATACTTTTGCGCTAGTTACCAGAAATGAAAGGTTTCGCTCTTTAAAGTGTGCTAAGAAACTAAATCCACTCTAATTTTACCAACTAATGTTTGTTCTGATATAAATTAAAGTCAATGTAGTATCAGAGGTTATTGCTCTCGTTGGTTTACTATCACAGGGGTCTTTATTGGGACGCAGAAAGATGGGGCGCCTGCTGGTCTTGGTTTGACAAATCCTTTGATGGGAGTTATTTTAAAGTTTTAGTGACAGACTGCTGTGAGGACATTATATTGTGGAGAACACTGACATTGGGGAAGGGAGTGCGAACGAGTAAAAATTAGATTGCTTCATTAGATTATTGTGGCAATTCTACTAACCTTCGGATCTCAGTGGAAGGTTTAAAAGAGCAGATAAGTTTGTGTAAGAGTGTAATATGCGGTTTGTGAGAGGCAATATTGTATGGGTCAGATTTTCCACCTCGTCCAGGTTGAAAAGACAAAATATATATAGATGATGTGATAGAGACTCGGAGCTTCAAAATATATGATCTAGAGTGATTTAGTTACAAAGTTAATACTTTACTATTTCCAACCATGAAATACCTCTTGTAACCAGCATCGGCCTGAATGCAAAGTTCGATGTTAAGACATTTATTATATCATTAGAGAGGTTTACGAGGAGAGAGATACTACGGCTTAGTATATTAGTTGACAACTACTTGTCTATATTTACTATATTATTATTTTATATATGATACCAGCGTAGTTAGTTGTGTTTATTATGTAAATTTTCAGGTCGACTCATTAGTCATATCGCTCGTATTATAAGTAGGTTATAATTTAGCTGATTTAGCCCGTGGTAGGGGAGTTTATTGGGTGCCTCACTACCTTTTTGGGTTGTTGCGGTTATTTGAATCGGCTGTTGGAGATGTAGTCGATGGGAGAGTATTCTTAGGTTTCTCTAGAGTGAGGTGTCCATCTGTTAACGTGGAAGTTGTTTGGAATCCTCTTGATCGTTATAAATGATAAGTCATTTAGGCTATGAAAAGCCTACTTAGTTTGCTCAAGTTAGGCTTAGATTACATCACAATATTAATTATTAGAACAGACATATTTTAACATCCAAGCTGTAATAATGAACCAACTCCCATCACGCAGTCTAGTTTACTCTAACTTGCTGCTTTATCAAAAATGATTCAATGAGTATTTTTAGCACTTTATATTTACTCTTTACACTAAAAAAAAAAAAATTGGACTGCCTCTCCAGTAAAGGTCATGGTCTTTTAGGAAAATCACAACCTGTCATATGGGACTCACTCGAGAAAGGTTCTCTGAGTAGCACGGGCTAACCGGATAAATCCGCTGGCTGCAAGGCTATCACGGATTATTGAAGTTTTCCATTAGTTAGCAAAGCGCTGCCCAATTGTATCTCCATTAACATTGAGTGGGACGAAGCAGAGATAATTAGAAATAGCTCCATTCTCTCGTCCACCCAGTCTCGAACTGGGCCTCTCGCTGCGATCGCCAGAACTCTACAGTCCAAGCTAGAACTCATTTTTATTTTATTAAATAAATTAAAAAAAAAAATGATCTATTTCTTCAAGATGCTGTTTAATTGTGAATGTACTGGTCAGTCGGTGGTGCGTTAAGTTAGCAAGGTTTATTTGTAAGGAATTTTAGAAGAAACTAGAAGTTAATATTATTTTTACATAAGTTATAGAGATCTTTGTGTAAGCAGGTAGTTTTTCTTCTTCATGTTTTATCGTTTAAGTTAATTTTATTGCTTATAAACTAAGAAATAAAGTTGTAAATCTAAATAAATGGTCGGCAATTGACGAACTAAGCTTATAAGCAAATTGTGGAAGAGGTTAACATGGTAACCTTTGCCTTCATTTACTGGTATTTTTATTTGTCTATTATTAAAATTCATTATATATATTTATATATGATATATATATTTATATGTATCCCTATAATATATATATACTATATAATTATTATATATATATATATATTAATAAATTATATATCCCCTATAATATAATATATTATTTATAATAATATATATACTAAACTTACTAAATTGGTTACATGCAGAAACTAAGATGGCCTTCCTAAACAGTTTTCATGCAACTGTATTGCAACATAAAAGAAAAACATGCCATCTAATAAAGTAAAAAATAAAATAAAATAAAAAGTTCAAAGTGAAACCAAATAATAATAATAATAATAATAATAATAATAATAATAATAATAATAATAATAATAATAATAATAATAGTAAATAATGGAATCAATGTTCTTGTTTACTCCCCAATAATACTAATATTATAATTAATAATACATAATAACTAATACAAATAATTAATAAAATATAATCAATTAATCACATTAAAACAACGTGGTGTGACATACTTTATCCTTCATCTGCAACATCTCTTCACTTTTATCTTAATTTGTGAATTTACTACCTTAAATATTTGACCAAATGTTGTCTGAAGCATATCTTAACTATATTTTTAAAATAAAATTTACATTAATGTTATGAAAACATACTGCAACATGAGGTTTATAAGGTAGGATTTCTTGTAATACAGAACTAAGATTTATTTCCTTTAGTAGCTGCAGCAGAGTTTTTTACACAATATTTGGGGAATATTATACTATATATATTATATTATATTCTACTATTCTATATAGTCTTTATATATATTTATATCAGCTACCTTATTATATAGTATATATATATCTATATATATTACCCTATATATATATTATATATATCTATAATCATATTTATATACTATTATATATATACCCACGTTATATATATATATTACTAGTATCAAATAAATATATATATATTATATATATTATTATATTACTAATATATATATACTAATTACATTACACTATATTATATTATTATATATCTATAAATATTATATATATATATATATCTCACTATATATATTAGTATATATATATATATCCTATCCCTATATATATATCATATTCTATATAGCAACTTTTTTTTTAGAATAATTCCGAACGGCATTCAGCTGTCATTTAGTAAGGAATGATATTATATATATATATACTATATATATATCCCTAATATATATATAGCTACATTACCTATCTACTATATACTAATAAAAAAAAAAAAAAATATATATTATTATATATATCATATATATATATACTATATCTATTTATAGGTATATATATATCTACCATATCTATATATATATATATATATATATAGAATATATTCCTATATCACCCCTATACCTATAATATTATATATTTAGGGATTGGTCCGGAACCTGCGATTTTTAAAACGTTCCGTTCAGCCAGCACTAATTGGTTCTGGCAGTATTTACTCAGAACTTGCCCTTTTTCAAATGTTTTTCTAAAAAAATTATGTAATTGATTTTGTCATTAACAGTTATGATCATGCATAAAAATAATATAGAAAATTGATATATGTGAAAAAAATATTAAGTAATTATATTTCATATATATTTATAGTATATTTAAATATATAATATATAGTATATATATATATATATATATATATATATATATATATATATATATATATAATATATATATATATATAATATATATATATATTATATTAGTGATGGTGAATCGATGTAATCGTTCATAGTCATCGCAAAATCGGCATTATTTTTTTTAAATCGCGATCGTCCATCGCAATTTTTTCGCCGATTTTTTTTTAATTAAATTGAATAATATTAAGAATTTTTTAATAATTTAAACTCCAATAATTAATAAATGAATATAATAATAATAATAATAATAATTATATAATAATAATAATAATAAATACTAGTAAAAATAATAATCAATAATAATATTCTAATAATTTATTATCATATATATATATATATATATATATTATATATATATATATATATCTAATATATATTTATATTCTATAAATTATATATATATATATATATTTTATATATAATATATATATATACTATACAAATTTTGCTGTGGTATGTATGGACATTCAGTGCTAATGTTTGCTTTCTTATCCTCCAGGCAACATATTGCTGACCACTATTTATTCACAACTCATATACACATACTTATACCACACCCCTCTTCTAGACAAATCTTACAGACATCCCTATTCTTATATCCTAACGTGTAGGGAGAAAAAATGGCCCACATCGTATGTCCTCTGCGTGTGGTAGAAGGCGACTAAGGGATGTGGTAGTTAGGTTGGCTGCCTACTCACTTATCTTGTTGCCAGGAATGCTAATGCATTGCTAGAGAAGGTCGTGATCGGCATAAAATGCCTTCTATCTTTCGGCGAAGAAATGTATGAATCGTATGGGTCCATTTAATGTCAGATGAATAAATGTGGAGGAGAAGGAGGAGAGAGGTGGATGGATGTATTTAGAAAGGTCAAATTTGATTTGTCGCTGTGACTGAAACAAAAAGAATGAAAGGAAACGGTGAAATGAATGGTGTGGTGTGGATGTGTTTGTGTTGCTGTGGAAAGGGTAATGAGAAGGGATAGAAGGATTTGCAAATTCTGATGAGCGAGTTGTGGTAGAGAGCTATTGTTAGAATTTTGGATTGGCTTGTGGGTGCATATAAAAGTACTAGAAGTGCTTATATATTTTTTGAAAGCATTCCTTTATTAGGTTGAACGAAGGTCAAAAGTTTGGTGTGGATTGGACATATGATCCTCTGAGGGTATGCTTGAAAAGAGTACGATTTTTCTGGGGATTAATCTGAATGATGTTTTTGGATTTTTGGGGGGAATAGGGGATTCAGTTCATTTGCACATATCTGCCCACAATCAAGGATTTTTTTTTACAGTTGTCACCATCCACTCCGGGCGAGCCTATTCCAAGAAGGGATATGTAGTACTGCTCAAAATTCACCCCTAGCGAATTACGCATAGGAGCACGACGCAGGCTTTAAAGTAAAGAGGAGAATTAAATTCAGTAGGAAATACAGAAGATGGAAGAGGATTCCAAAAACAGAGGTGGTGGGAAGAAGGAAGCACCACAGGCAAATAGCACTGGAGTTACCAATTCAACACAATACTCGTAGGCCGCAGATCAGCACCGATTGTGCTACTGCCACTACTGATTGTGCACCCGCTATTTGTGGGTGTAAAGGGTGGTGAGTTAGCGGGTGATATAAGTTCCTTGAGCACTTGCCGT
>JABUQX010086368.1:0-28446 GCA_015478945.1 Trachelipus rathkii
ATCCTTTCAATACTTTAAAGGTTTGCAGTTCCTACCTTTCCTTGATTAACGTCGAACATTGTGTCAATAACTTCTAATATGTTATGCTGTTTAGTGTAGTTGCATACAAGTTGATAATTGCGAAAGCACACCCGTTCATACATACATGTTCATATGTATTTATTTGTACTGTGGCTTTTAAACGTCTCACGCCTATTCTACATTTTCTTTATAAAACTTATGGAAAAGTATTAACCCGGCCAATTGAAAAGGCTGATCTTGAACAAAAACCATAGTTGTAAAAAATAATTATATCGAGTACCGTATGATTATCGCTTTTCGTTATGAATAACGTTATAAATTAAAACTCACGGAAAATATAGATATGTTAGTAACACTGAGATTCTTTTTTGCACGACATTAGTTAACTATTAACTTGAAGAGAGATTTTACCTTAGTACACTTGTTTGAGATCGACTACACTATTTCACAGACAATTGCAGTGAGAATATAATTTTATCATTATTAATTATTATTTAGCGTAATATTTATATATCACACTCCTAATACATATGTCTTAATATTTATCTTACTGTAGTTAAAATATACACAATAGAAGCAGAATAAAAATAATAAATTTTGAGACATATGGTTTGAGTGGTAATAAGTACTTAAAAGCCTAATGAATAATTAGATTAATCTTTATATATCTAGAGATATATAAAATGTATAATAGAAAGTTATAAAATTACTTTATGATTATTTATTTTTACTCTCTCTATCTTAATAATAAATAGACAAATATAGGGTTCAATGTAAGTTAACTTTTCAAATAGACTTTATTACATATATATTTTAAAATTTATTTTATACATATATTAATATTATTTTATTAAAATTAAGTATTTACATCATTAACTACACGATATTGTATAAATATATAGTATCTATAAAAATTTTGTATAATATTTATGAAATATCTTAAAAATATTTTATATTAAAGCACATGTTCAATTATTTTGAGAAGTTTACACCTTACCCTTTGAGTATTGTAGTAAACTTTAATATACGTGTTATTAATGCGTTTTTTTTTGAGTTGCAATGAATAATTTATTAAATAAAATAATTATATAAAATTTACTGTATATGAAATAAAATAATCATTTTCTGTTCCAAATATGACGTAGATTGTGAAAAAACATTGAGATCTATAATGAAAATTCAATTAAACACGTTAAAAAAATAATGCTTGCTATTATGAGTTTTTTAAATAATATTTAAATTAGAATAAATATAATTTAATCATGTCAATATTAATAATATAAAAATTTTGATATAAAATAAAAATTAAATTTAATAATAATAATAATAAATCAATTCATCTAAGAATTTAAATTAAAGTAATAAACAATAAATAATAAAATAAGTCATAAGTCTAAAAGAGCATTGTTTATGAAGAGTGAAATAAATTAATTAATAATTGATAAATTTATCAGACTGAAATATTGGTTAGTAATAATAATTAATTTCATTAATAAATATTAATTATAATCATTAATAAAAATATAATAAACATTATACAAGCAGAATTCATATCATAATAAATATTAATACATATATTCAAAACATTGTCAAAACCTGTATAATCACAAATCCCAATAATAATAATAATAAATATTACATAATAATTAATTATATAATATTAATAATAATCATTATAATAGTATTTATTAAAATATAATATCTAATAACTAATAATTAGATAAATAAATTATTTAAATACAATTTATTTAAAATAGTATTACAAAGTATTTTTATAAAAACTTTTTATTAAATATTAAGATTATATTTTTAATAAATATTATAATGAATGATTATATAATAAATATATTTAATAATATTATTAATTAATATCAAATAATAATTAATTAAATAATAGTTATTAATATATATAGAATAATATTATTATTTAATATCAATTAACCATGAGTAATTGCATTCATTATAATCACGAGTATATGAGAGTAGAGAAGGAGTTCACAATAATTGGAGCTTAAATGCGATATTCTAGTAATGAGAGAGTTTATACATAATAATTAAAATATTATTATCCAGTAAAGTTAATCAGATATCATCTAAGGTTATTAATTAAATATAATGAATCAAAATATTATTATAATATTTAAATAGATAAGAATATGTTTGTAGCTATTATTCATACTAATATTATTAATAATTGGAAGATATAGAGATGCATTTAACGGTGAAAATATAGGGTGTTAACATATTTATATATATTATAAATATAAATTTTTAGTTTAAAAAATTTTAATGATTAATTAACAAATGATTAATAATAAAAGTAGTTAGTGTATAAATTATTCTAAAAATATTATATTTCAAATATAATTATTAAAGTATATTATTATTAAATATAATATAAATTTTTATGTATAAATAATTAATATTATATATAAATAATTATATTAATTAATTATTTATAATATATTATATATTAATAGATATTAAATAACTATTATTAAATAATATTAAAAATACTATTAATATGTATTTAAATTAATATTATTATATAACATAATCAAAATATATTAAATATATAGTATAATATAGTAGATATATTCATAATATTATTAATATAAATACTTAATATATATATTAATAAATTAATAATATTTTAATAATGTTAATATAAATAGTAATTTATAATTAGTTAATATGCAAATATTTATTAAAATAATTTCATTTTTTTTAATTTTTAAAAACTTTTTAAATAAATTGATCTTTACCAATGACAATAAAATTTTTTTGAATTTTAAAAATTTAAAATAAATTTTTCTAATAATAATGATTAAATAATAATATAATGATATACAGACATATATAATATATATAGAAATAAGAGAGAACAAAATTTCCTATCCATAAAAAAATATATAAAGAAAAAGCGTTTTATTTTTAAGCCTCACATTTAGAAAATGAATAATTAAATTGTTTTAAATAATTTATAGTTAAAATATAATAACTATTTTATATACATTAAAATTATCTAAGAAAAAAAAAACCTAACTACACATATATACGTACATAAATATTTATTTTCACATTTTCTAGTATTTAATATATTAATATTATTATATATTATTATTATATATTTAAACTTTTTTATAATTATTTTATTTATTAAAATAACAAAGCATAGAAGATATCTGAGATGGGAAGGGTTAGTCATGGCCTAAATTTTAGCTTTTAAGATTTGAAAAATATATTTAAATTTTTACTATTAAGTAAATATGTTTTTAATAAAGAATTCTAATTATTTATTAATTTTTGTGAAATTATGCCAGTTATTTACAAAATATTTATCGTTTATATAAAATTTTATTAAGAATAAAAAAAAAATCAAATATATAATATAAATAAAAATACTATTAAATTTTTGAATCACAATACCTTTAGAACTATGCACATTGAGAGATAAAATAAATTATGTTAGCAAGAAAGATCGAGATGAAGAGAATCAGTGGGAGTGTAAATTCAGATGAGAACGTATAAGATATTTATTGTCAATTAGATAATAATGTAAGTATTATCAAAAAGATTAGATCTTCAATAAAGAAAAGAAAATTTGGCCAAAAAAAGGAACGGAATTTCTAATTAAGGAAATAGTATAACTCCAAATCTATAAAATATAGTTATTTATTATTTATCTGAAACTATAATTTTTTAGAGAAATAATATATTTTACAGTACAAATTTATTCACAAATAGAAAGTAAAATCAACGTTTATATTATGAGAGTAAATTTGATTCTTATATTATAGATTATTCTATTAAATATTAGAAAAAATATAGACGTTATTCATGTTTAAATATATTAATTTTAATATGCTATTATATAAATATATAATTAGAAAATGCGTATATACACGTTAGGAGTTGGAGTTGGTTAGTATATAATAAAATAATACTAGAAATATAATGTATTCACATATATACAAGTTTAATTCATATAACTTCCAATACGACTACATTTCCGAATTATTTAAATAGCTGATATATAAATATGATAATTTGAGGGGTCTCATATAATATTAATGTGAGAACACTGTCAGCTAGAAGTCCGAACCGCTATGTTGATTTTTGTTGTGCGAGAATTATATTTCAGGGTAGGTTACTCCATGGCAGACCACAAACAGCGTTTTTTTTTTCTTCTCTTAAAACTTAGCCAGATTACTAATAATAACACATAAACACAGACCTCTTCCCTAATTCTCTTCAAGAGCTTCTGTCACCTTTTCAGAAACTACTTCCTTTTCCTCTTCTACGAAATGGGTATGAATTAATGAGTTGTTAACTAAATATTTAAATAACTAACTTACTATATGTACTGTATATGTTACCTGTCATTTTCGCAGGATCTTCTATCATTGAATTACCTTCATCCTCCTCTTCAGGTACTGTAAGGAAAATTCACCATGAATAAGCTAAATAAAACTTACCAATCAGCCTTTACTTACATTACCTTTATTATCACTTTTTTTTTCTACGAAACCCTTTTAAATTTATACTAAATTTTTTTCCAAAGTCAAACAGACATCATCTTTATTTCCAAAGGTTTTCCAAATTGTTTAAAAGGCAACTGGTGAAGCCATCTGTGGACTCCAGCATTCGTAACCTGATTTACTGATTTTGTTTAGGAGAAAAATCCAGCAACTGATGTGTTTAATAAATGTCTGATCGTTATAATTAGTGTCAACCTATCATTCCTTCTAGATTTTCATTTCTATTCTGTAAGGAGTTTACTGTTAAAAAATGTTGGTGTGTAAACTGGTTAGGTCTCCTGGCGTACTTCTACGACAATGACTTCCATAGAGACCAATTATAATTATCACTTTAATCGGAATGAGACGTTGGAGTATGAATTAAACTTGATGAGAAGATTAAGCTTTTTTTTTCCAACTCCAACTCCTAAACGTATATACGATTTTCTATATTTTATAGCATAATAATTTAATAATAATTCTATATTTTTTCTATATTTAAAGAATAACTATAAAGAACAAATTCAATAAACTTTGATTTCTTTCCTTTGAAATTGTACTAAATATATTGTTCTCTAAAAATTTGTTCAGATAACTAAAATCTATATTTTTATAGATTTTAGTTATCTGAGCAAATTTTTAGAATTTTCATATTTTTCTTTCCTTGAGTATCTTTTTTAAAAATTTAATTTTAATGCGATTATACAAATCGCTTTACATTACTTTGATTTGCATAAGCTCTATGTTTATTTTTATCAATGACAAAGGTGATAGAAAAGTAAAATTATACAAATTTTGTGTTTAATTCCAAAAATAAAAATAAAAAATTATAAAGCTTTGCTTGAAAAATAAATTATATTGTTTGCGATTAAAAGAAAAATATTTGAACTAAAAATATAAAAGAAATAAAATTTTATAAATAAATAAGAGATGAAAGAAATAAAATTAATAAAACTGAAAATTTTAAAATAATATTAGCGTATGTTAGTTTCTCGAATTGTCTGCATAAATTTTTATGTTTAAGATAAACCTTATAAAGCATTAATATTCATTCAAACTTTAAAGAGAAATAAGTGACTTAATATCATTGTATAAAGTTCGGAATGCAAATATTTGGGCGGCATAAGAAATTAGTCAGTATTATAATTTGCCACTGAATTAACTGTTTGGATTAATATTATTAAAATTATATATAAATATTAAATGAACAATATGCTTAGGTCAAGATAATAATATTATTAATATTAATAATAATATTGGTACTATTATAGATATTATTATTTATTAGTCAACTTATTAATTAATATTATTAATATTATTCCATAATATTATTATTTATAATTAATAAATTATTCAATTATTCTTATACTATTAGAGTATTATTATTATTAATATAATATTATTAATAATATTAAGATGGTGGTATTTTAATTATTAATATATTAAAATATTTTTATAATTTTTAATAATATTATTAATAAATTGGAAAATATTATTAATAATTTATTAATATATAATAATATTATTATTATTAATATTAAAATTATTAATATGTTGATAATATTTTTTAATAATTTTAATAATATATTAATATATTAATAATATTTTAATTTATTAATATTATTTAGTACTATTAATATTATGAGTAATAATTATGGGAATGAAATGTATAATGATTCAATTAATTTGATTAATAATATTTAATATGGCTAGTAATATATATTATTAGTAAGTAATATATAATGATTAGTATTAATTGATTATTAATGAATATATTAATAAACTATTAAAAACAATATATTAATATTTATTACTAATACATTCATAAAATAATATCAGTAATTAACATTTATTAGGCAAAATAGTAATATTATTAATGATATATATATTTTATTAAATATTTATAAATATATTTAATAAGTGAAATATTAATATAAATATTCAATAAAATCCTAAATACTTTTAATAAATTAATTAATATATCTAATAAATGTTAAATATTATTTTAATTATATTAATACTATTATTAATATTATATTCTATTATTAATATTATTATTAAATTTAAGTTTTCGGTTTGTTTTACAACTAAAATTGTTATTAAGTATATAAATATATTGTAATATTATATAATATTTAATATCAATATTATTTAATGCATTTTTATAAAATACTTATTAATAATATTTAACACATATTAAGTTAATAATATTTAATATTATTACCATAAAATTTTATTGTTAATATTATTTACTTATTAAAATACTTTTATTTTATTATTATTATTATTATATTGTTATTATTTATTCATTATTATTATTATATTAAGTTATTATTATTATTATTATTATTATTATTATTAATATTATTATTAATATTATTATGTATTAAATATGTATTAAACTCAATATCAGCATTTATGTATGTATGATTGTTGATGTTTATTTTTTCAAGCCTCCTGAATGTATTTCTTTCACAGAAGAAATTTTCTTTTGAAAATTATGAATACTCACTATATTTCTAATATCTTAATAATAGTACTAAACTTTCGTCCTGTACACTTCGGAACATTTTAAGAATAATTTTATTTTAAATCTTAAACATTTTGATAAAATAAATTTATTGTTGTTAAACTAATAACAAAAATATACTAAAAGAAATTAATAAATTTAAAAGTAGATAAGAGTTAACATTACATTTTGACTTTTTGTCCATTTGATAGAGAGAGAAATAAGATACCAAAAATTTAACTTCTAATTATCGAAGAATCATTTATCTCTAGTTTTTAGAGCTTTCACGAAACCATTTCAAAATTTAAATTTTATTCTCTTTATGTTACGTTCGAGAAATATCTAGCAATATGATGTGAAACGCCCTGTACATAATAAGGAAATTTATCAAATCTTTATGGAATGAAGACATTCTACTTCAAGTCTATATAATTCGAAAATCTTAACATATCTACCTAGTACATTTAAACAAAAGGAAATATGATTATTAGATCTGAGGGTTAAACTTAGGGTATATAAGAAAAAGGGTATACTTAATTAATAAACAAATTGAGGTTGAAAAATACTTTACACGAAGATTAAAAAATTGCAATGGAAAGAGGCAATAACATGAGAAATGGAGACGATTTAAAACTGAAATTGAGAACCCTTTGATACATTTCCCTAAAGAAGCTGTTTAAAGATCCTTAATACAAAGAAAAAAAACACTAGTTAGCTAAAACCTTTAAAACACCATTTTACGATATGATTCTACAAACCTGCTAAAGGGAGGCGGGTAGTAGTCAATGAATATAAGAAGATACCAGTTAAAAGAGCTAAACACGATCATTAGTGATATAACAAAATAGCTTAAATTAAGTCAAACGGTAAGAAGTGTAAAAAGACCATTAATAAGCCTGCTAGCAAGACACGGACATAGCATGAAATACATCCAAGAATAAGAAGAATTGATCATCCAACAAGTGACTACCTAAAGGTTCCACAAGACAACTTGAGGACTCCACCCTTAAGGCATACTAGTATAGTCTGACGGGGACCGTGACTCATGATATCTCAATAATACATAACGAACCTAATGAGGACCATATCTTAAACGAAAAATTTAAAGTTTATAATCAACAGAATGGAATTTTTGGAAGACCTAAGCAAACATTAATTCTTTCCATTTCATCTATATTTAATTTACTCCTGCATTGGTCAAGGTTTTAAAAATGAGCTTTATCTGATACTTAAATTATGTAATTAATGTAACTTATTATATATATCAAAGTAGAAAACCATTTTATTTAATAGAATAATATTTTCTGGAAGGTTACTTTACATATCTACCAACGAAAAACCTTTCAAACTTACAATAGTAAAACAATATTCAAAAAATGTGCGTATCTAATGGGAATTTCACCTTTAGGACTCAACTTTCGCGATTTCTAACATGCTCCATCTGTAGGTAAAACAAAATGCCTTTTTAATGAAAACGCCCCATTCGATCCTTTCTTTTAAGAAACGATACTAAGACGACACCTTTGTAATATTAAACGACCCATTCCAAGAGTCAAAATCCAAAAATAGAAGATCTGTATGGTTAAAATTACTTTTTGAACGTAGAAAAAAAATAAACTAAATTAATTTCCTTAGCATGTTAATTATTAAAATAAGGAGATGGACGAGAATTGATAGAAGCTCTACGTTAAAATCTACAGATTAAAGGAACATACTTAATTTGACTCTTTCCCTCCTCTAAAATTACACCCAATTTGCTACCATAAAGACTTAGTTCATCGAGCATTTAATATATCGTCTTTAATAATTTTTTGATTTAGAAATAAAAAGAAATCAACACAGAATCTAATAAAACCAATAACTCCCCCAGTTATATAAGAGAAAACTATAAGAACAATTTAAATCAATTTAACTTACCAATACCCCATAATGAAAACGAAAACGATAGGCTCGTATTATATTATGAAAACTGTGAATATTAGTCAAAAAAAGAGGAAGAGACATATAGGAAAAAATTAGATGTTGAGAAGATCATTTAGAGCAAAAGACGGGAAGAAGCTTATGTTAAGATCGTACTATAAGCCACTTGAAACTGAGCTCGGCTTCTCGTTACTCGTGAAGCTGTTTTCGGATGGTTGAGTATAGTAACGTTTGTAGCCGATTCAATGTTTCCTGAAGTATGTAACGCCTCGTTTATCGAGATACACAACGAATACCCTCACACATGAGGAAGGTCAATATTTCAATATCAGAACAGATTTTTTCATAGCTATTTGAACATCATAACGAGGCAGAAGATGATTTTGATGAAAATTGCGACTAAAGGGAATCTATGCTCTTACAGGAAATCATAAACCCTAATGATAACACTCACATATAAGAAATGTCCATTTTTGAACATCTTTAAATGACAAAAAGTCAATGTAAGTTAACTTTTTCTAACTTTTAAATTTAATTAATTTTAATGTATTATTGTTTGTTATTGTTACACGAAATCTTATTTTGATATAAAATTTGTTACAAAATATTAAAATATAATTTTCCTTGAAAATGTCCGAAGTGTACGGACAAAAGCTTGGTACTGATACTAAAATCAAATAGTTTTATTTTATCAAAATAATTTTAAAGAAAATTTCTCTTGTAGAAAGAAATACTTTCAGGAGGCTTTGAAAAAGCATCAAAATCATACATTATTATTATATGTCATTAAGATTATTAATATTATTATATCATTATTTATTATTAATATTATTATTATTATATTATTATCTATTATTATTATTATTATGTATTAATTATTATATTATCAGTATTATTATTAATATTATTATTATTATTATTATTATGTGTTTGTTATTTTATATTAATATATTATTATTAATATTATAATTATTATTATTATTATATTAATTATTTATTATTATATATTATTATCATTATTATTATATTATATTATTATTATTAGTTATTTATTAGTTATATTTCCACTTATTACTTTTATTTTATAGAATAATTTGGCGTGTATAGAAGTAAAATTTCACATGTAAAAAAAATGAAAAATTTTTCTTCCATTTATATTATTATTATTGTTATTATTATATTAAAATTTATATATTATTATTCATTATTATTATATTAACTTAATTATATTATTTATTATTATTATCTTATTATATTATTTATTATTATTATTATTTATCTATAATTATTCTTATAATAATGTACTATAATTATTATATATTATTATATTTATTCTTATTATTCATTATTATTCTAATTATATTATATATTCATTATTATTATATTATTATTATTATTATTATTATTAATTATTATTTATTATTATTATTATCGTTAAATTACTTATTATGTCTATATTCTACTTCAACCTCAGCATTTGCGAATTACTACAATCTAATTATTTATTATTATTATTATTAATATTAATTATTATATTATATTATTATTAATATTATTTATTATTATTATTATTATTCATTTATTATTATTATTTATATTCATATTATTATTATATTATTATTATTATTAATATAATCGCACTGCACCAAAACCATGTGTTATTGAAAATTTTCAATTGTCTGTATAACTATTGGAGGTGTGGGGTTGTTGGCCGGAAGAAACTGGTGACTGTCTCTCTTCCCAGCAGCAGCAGGGCACAGTTTTCTATTTAAACAGATTGTAAATTTAGCACGGAAGATCATAATCTTATAATATGTTATTAAAAACCAATAAATGTCATTGTTCATAACCTGACTTAACATTGTGAGAATTGAATCTAACATTATTAATATGTTATAAAGAACATATAAATGTATTTTTTATATACACAAATTAAAAACATTTGAAGAATTGAATGAATATTTTATTTATTTAAATATGTAAAATGAATCTGCATAAGAACCTTCTATTATTCTTATTATCACATTTCATGTTCAAAGTGCAATGAACGTTTCGATCGTTTAAAGAAATTTAAGGATATTGATCGAAAACATATTAAATCTGAATGTTTTAATATTTTTTTAGGTGATTATTGAAATCTTTGGAATGATATCATTATATTACGTTTCCGATGCTAATTAATTTTAGGATTTTCAATCTTATTTCATTCTTTCTTTATATGCATAGGGTTTTTACATCTAATTCCAACGTGAAAGTAGTTATTCATTTTTTGTCCGAAAATTCCGCAGTCCCTTATTAGAAAAGAGCCTGTCAATAATCTTATTTTTCAAATCTGCTAAGGGAAAATTTATCCCTTTTCCCATTGGAACAGCAATCAAAATGCCAACAACATAATTTATCTTTTAAATATATTGTGAATTCAGATAATTAGTTTATTAAATATATTTTGATTAAATTGGTCAAAATAATTATAATAATAATTGTTATTATAATTATTATAATTTCAATATAGATTACTAATTACAACAAAGAATTTAATCCGATTCCCAGATTTAATGAGACATATATATAGTTTGCTGTATTAAACTAATAAATTAATAACTAATAGACTATGAAACTTACTATACTACTCCAAAATATTGTTTGCGGGCGAGTTTATTATTGATATGTCTAACAATACAATAATAATCAATAATAATATATAAAATAATAATAATCATATAAGTAATGACATAAAACTAATAATAATAAATAAATAATAATAATAATAATAATAATAATAATATTATAATAATATAATAATAATAATAATAAATAATAAAATAATAATATAATCAATAATATAATAATAATACTATAATAATAATAATAATACATTAATAACTAATAATATTAATAATAATATAACTATAATAAAATAATAATCAAATCAGAATCAGAATCAGAGGGTCTATACTTCTGCTGCTCGTGCTTAGCACCAGTTAACTATTAAACAACGATCGATCTTTACAAATTTCATAAGTTCTATATAAATTCTCTCTATTCCTTGTTTAGAAATAATCAAAGAATTGAAAATATTTACAATTTAATAAACTATAAAAAAATATTTAAGACTTGAAACAAAGGGTGTAAAAACTCATTTGCGTTTAAATAGCACGCTTTGCATGGACTGATTGTCTTTTTCTGTATAAAGCTATATATTCATTATATATATATAATATAATAATATATAATATTTATATATATATATATATATATATATATATATATATAATATATATAATAGATATATAAATATAATATGATAATATATATATATTATCATATATAATAATATATATATATATAATTAGTATATATATATATATATTATATAATAATATTATATTATATATATTATATCTTATTATAATATATTATAAATATATATTATATTAATATTTATATATATATATATATATCTTATCTATAAATATTATATATATAATATTATAATATTATTATTATTATATATATATTAATATTTATATATTAATATATAAATATTATATTATATATAAATATAATATATACTATATTACTATAATAGATACAATAATTTATTCTTAGAGATCTTTACAAAAGAAACAAAAAGCGAACAAAACCATTTATCTATTTACCTCTTATAAACCTTCTTACTCTGTATTTCAGCGGGATCTCGTAACATGCTGGAACTCCGCGTTGCTGAGTTACCAACAGTAACCGGTGCTTTATCCAGTAAGCCATCCACGTCCCAAAAAAGAACGCTTTAAGGGTAGTTTTTTAAAGCACCCGTTCTCTTATCCCATAAAGCTGAGTACTCAAAGGCCTTGAGTACTCAAAAGGCCTGGCCCCCATTAATTAATAATAAATCAATAATAATAATTAATAATAATAATAATAATAATAATAAGAATATATAATAATAATAATCAATACATAATAATAATAATAATGATAATCAATAAAATAAAATAAAATAATAAAAAAAAAATAACTAATGAATAATAACAGCACTAATAATAAAAATAATAAAATGATAATAATAAAATGAAAATAATAATAATATAAATAGTAATAATAATATAACAATTCAATAACAATAACAATTAATCATAATTCAATTATAATAATGCGATCTTATATTATTTAGCTTAAGGGAAGGTTTCAATGCATAACATGATAAAAGAAAATATTTAAGATATCAAAATAAATAAGTGCACAGTCTTACCTGTTTAGTTGACAGTTTTGAGAGAATGTATAATAACAGACGAAACCTAACCTGCCTTTTTTTTCATAATAATCGCAGGATTTGTTTATTGTGTTTGTAGGCATGTTGTACATAGAATGAAACTATATTTTCAAATATAGACTAAAAAAAAATTACAATATTTATTAAAATATTCAGGATAAATTAAAGTAAACAGAATATATAGAAATAATAAATAATCAACCCACATGAAAATTTTAACTCAGAATAGCTTGATTTTTGAACACAGAAGTTATTTAAGATGGTCTTTTGTATTAATGACTAAACCAGCTTTAAGAAATCCTTCCGCTCAGCAAACTGACGCCGAGACAACCTTCAAAGCCTCTTTGAGCCATGTCCATGACGGCTCTCTCAGAATGGGTCCTGATAGTAGAATTCTCAGGTAAAAGTTAATGGTCTGTTTGTTTTAAATGAAAGACACTAGATGTTAGAAATCCTCAGTTGCCAGCTGTAATTCCTTTTGCTAGAATAACGGCTTGGGCATTTCGCTAGAAGAAACAGATAATACACCGCAGGACCGCAAACTATTTGGCAAAATATCCTTTTACTTCTGAAGAAAAAAAAACTTTTAATTTTAAAATATCGGACGAGGTACAAAGAATAGTCTTTATAGGATTTTGAAAATTTTGCCCTTAGGAAAATGGATGACTACTGAAGGTTTTTAACGACAATCCTTTTGTCGAGCCTTGTTGGGTGATCGTCTAAAGTAGGAGCCTCCTAACATAAATACCTAAAACAATGATGAATCCCACAATCTGCGCTGTTTTACGGCAGTAGAAAGTACATCTTTTCCGTTTCGCCAAGCTAACGTGTGACAATTATTATAAAAGTTTGCATCGGAAGATAAAATTACATTTAGCAAACTGCAGAGTTCAGCAAATATTCTGAACACTTTTGTCTTTTTTAAATATTCAAAATTTTAGTGAGTCTCCAAAAAAAAAAGAAATAATATTGAAAATTTCTAGGTCTAAAATAAAAATTTACGGCAGTTACTAATACAGAATCACAATTCATGAGGCCTCATAGGACGAAGAAGCTAAAGAATAAATTCGGTACCTAAATCATAGTTTGTGATGTTGGTGCGAGACTATAAAAAGTTTCCAATTTTCTAAAGCTCTAGTTTGGCTAAATGTAATGTAATATGTTAACGAGAAGCAAGCACCCTTATGTTATCGAGTGACTCTGAACACACTCTTATTGAATAATCCATCAAAAGATTTTCTTGCGAAGGCGCTGTTTTTGTTTGGCGCCAGAAGCTTCTAGAGGATAAGTTTAACACATAGTAAGTTCTTTATATTAATATCATCATTTGTTACGGAGTTTAAATAAAATCAAAAAACATCGATCAACAGTAACGTACCTTCTATTATTGAAGTAAAAGAGTGCGTGCAGTTCTAGATAATCCTGACACTTTGGAACTCAACTCTACACTCCGAATACACCAAGGGAAATCTTTCGTGGACTAGCACAAAAATGCATTGGCAATATAAAGTGAGGGCATACGTGGTGAGCTCCATTGATACTAAGCTGTTTTCAACAAGTTCGGCGCTTATTAAAGAGGGGAAAATATAGTTATCTAGTTCCAGTGACTGTCGGATCTAAAGAATTTCCTAATGAGTTTTTCGAACAATTGATTCCCTATATCGACTTGACTCAAAACCTATATCTTTCACATTTGAACGAAAAGAGTCCATTGAATTATTAAATAATTAGGTCCATTTAAACATGGTAATGTTTTGTGAACAATAGATTTCACATCAAAGCTGACCCATTATAAGCCCTCCAATGTATACAATGAGAAACACGGTTCAAACACACTGGAAAAACATCTTTTAACGACCTAAATTCATTACATGTCATATAGATGTTGATAATTGGCAGGAAAATTTAGACTGATCTTTTCAGCCATTAATTCTCGTCGAAATGATTCCAAATTTACTCTGCCATATCGCCAAGTGTAGGACATGTAATTGTTCACATACATCTATAATTATAATTCTTATTATTACAGTTTCTGATCTTTTTACAAAAGGTTAGTGTGGAGGAGTACGAATGGTATATCATTTGTCTTTTAGGTGTCAGAGTGACCGTACTGTGGGTGCTTTCTTACTTCCATGTTTAAATGAAAGACTACTACAAATTTATGCTAGTTAGCAACGAATTTTTTACTCTTTACTTCCTCTGAGCACCTAAATTTTGTCTCGATTGTCGCCGATTTTTGTAGAGACTTACCAAACATTTTCAACATCCAAAAGTCGAATTTAAAGTAAAGAAGTTTTAAATTCTCTGAGACTCAGTTTGAGCTAATATTTGGCGTGATTATCTTCCACGAGAACGCTTTCTTAATTGAAGACGTGTCAATCAAGTAATTTGGAAGACCTTTCCGGTCCCAAATTCAGGCCTATATATAGTATTTCCATTCGTTAGAAAGGCTTCTTTCTCTTTGTCTCAGAGCTGAGAGCAGCGTTAAAAACCTTTAATTATCAATTTCTAAAAGATGACAGTAAGATGGAGCACCTTTTATTCAATTGATTTTAAAATGAATAAGGTTTTACAGAAGAAGAATTTTGTTTGCCAATGTGTTTGAGTCCTCGAGTTATGTTATTCTTACTCACTTCGGGAGGACTGCCAAGCAATTTATGTAGGCTCAGACAGGCTGTACACGCTGGCCAACTGCAGGATTTACTAAAATTTAAGGTCTTCCCATTTCAAAGAAAAAGACCATGTAACTTTACTGAGAATTCTCCTATCCATGACCCGCATTTTCGAGAGAGCGTCATGAGCATCTCAAAAATGAAGGCTTTATGTTTTGTCCTCCGGCCGTCAGGTTTGTTTGAGCGGAGAATTCTCGAAAGCTCGTTTATTCATAATACAAAGTCCATAGACCTTAACTGATCAGCACTCCTCAAGTCAAGCGTCTATTTCGTTGAGTTTTAATTGGTGATGATTTGGTTTGTAATTTATTTATTTTATTCTCTATTTTTTTTACTTTTAACTTTTCAAAAGTAATACCCTTTTTTAGCAATTTGTGCTAAATTGATCTATCTCTTATTTGACCATTGTGTCAAATATATATTACTCAGGTGCTGATGTGTGTTCAAAACTTGGATCAACACACAATCCAAGAACTTGTTCCTGTATTACATCCTGTTGGTATAATAGCAGTTAGGTTTCGGTTGTTATTGTAACATCCTTGCTAAAGACTGACTCCAACTAAACCACACAGACCATTATTTTTACCTGAGAAGTTCTACCTATGAGGAACCGTTCTGCAGGGATGCGCGAATAGACCAGTGTAACCGGTTAAGCCATGAATAGTGTGTGCTTTTAGGATATTATTGCTTCTCCGTGATACACGGTTTATGTCTTAGTTAGCGAGGATTCGCAAAAAGTTTTGTATTTATTCATATTGATGAGCTATTGAAAAGCCACAACTTTCCTTCTAATGATGGTCCTTGTTTAACTATATTTGTGTTTTATTTGGATTTTTGATTTTTTAGATTTTTATTTTATGTTTACCTAAACTAATTATATTTATTTATTTGACTTTAATTTTATAATCCTGTTTTATATATATATATTTACTTATATTGTTTTATTTTATTTTTATATTTTAGTTGTCCCCCTAATTTTGTTTTGTACCAAATATTCTAGTCTTTTCTTCATACTGTTACGTTAATTCTTTTTTTATAATAATTGTCTCTCAATATCCAGCATCACATAGTCCACCAGTTGTAAAGAAAATAAACCTCCATCTAATCTTCTTAAATACATTTCATCTTCCTCCAAGTCTTTTTCATTCTCAAACTCTTCTAAAGCAGTATTTGTTGCAAGGACTTCTGACAAACACTTGAAATGCAACTGTGAACATTATATATTCATAATTTAATTTTATTATTTATTATATTTTATGTTGGATGTTATTATTATTATTATTAATTATTATTATTTTATTATTATTATTATTATTATTATTATTATTATTATTTATTATTATAATTATTATTATCATTATATAATTATTATATATTGTAAAGAATTTCAATTCTTACTGAATTGTAATTTATGTTTAGCATGATAATGGTTTGGTTACGCCGAACGTCTATTGAAATAATATCAAGGATTTTGCAATCTTTGAACCTTCAAAAGGCCAAAAAATAACCAGTATATAATTATACACTTTAAAATCAATATTATAATAATAAATAAAAATAAATAATATAATAATAATTAATTAATAATAATAATAATATATAATAATTAATAATAATAATAATCAATAATAATAGATAATAATTAATAATAATAATAATACATAACAACCACAATAATTATACACCCAACAGACGACAACGAACAGTACAATCTCAACATACACTTCTACACAATTATTTTTTCATTGTTATTATTTTATGTTAATTCCATTTACAATCCAATATTAACTTATGAATCCTAATCAGACGATTCCATAACTTATATTTAGTTATTGTTATTGAATGTTATATTATTGTTACATACTTTATATTATTACAATTAATTTCATTTCTATATATAATTATTATTATCAATTAATTATCTATAATTTCTATTATATATATGCTACTAATAACTTACATAATATCACTTCATAATTAATTCATTATTATATTACAAACTTAATTATTATAATATGTATTCAATTTTTTTCTATTATTTAAATATATTATTAACATATATTAATCATTATGTCTATTACCATAGTAAAAAGTGTTATGTCATTATTTTAAATGTATATATTACCTTATTATTCATTGACTAATTAATGACGGGGAGCCAGGCACTTTGCAAAACTCGGGGCCGGTCCTATTTGCTAAGACAATGAAGCGCAATTAATAGGGAATAGCGAAATGCAAGACCCGGAAGGCTTACAGAAAAACACTACCCTTAGAAAGCCCGATAAAAGTCTTTTTCTATGAGGGGACGATGGATGCGCTTAGTGTGAAGATAAACGCACGAGTAGTCTACTGAGATTAACAACATCAGCAAATCGCCGGAAGTCCAGTGTTCGAAATACACACGCACATCGACCTGATGTGTCCACGCATCAATACATTCAGCTCTCATTAATATAATATCTAGCACTACTTTGATTCTTAATATCATTTCTCTAATGTGTGTACGAAAGTTTCTTCAAACATTTTTACAGTTTTCCTTTATCACTCATTATATATATATATCTAATAAAATATTATAAATATATCCATATAATATATACATCAATATACTATATTACAATACCACTATAACAATATAAGCATCAATACCTAATAAATATAAATATAATATATCATTAAATACTTATTATATGATAGTAAATTATCTAAACAACAACAAATTCTAAAATACATAAACATATATCACAATATTACAATAAATAATAATAATAAAAATATAAAAACAATATCATATAAATAACATTATAACTTAACTGAAATATATATATATACTATAATATAAAAAACAACACAATACCCAACAAACAATTCAATACAACAAACCAACAAACAACATACGAATCAAATCAACAAACAAAACACATCGAACAATACAACATAACAACATAACATTATAATATAATTATTAATAATAATATATATACTAATATTTATACTATATTCAGAATAATTATTAAATAAGTTTACTGTTATAAAGTAAATTTTAATTTATAATAAAGGTTTAGTAAATATATTACATTATAATAATTTTAATAAAATAAGATATTAATTAAATTTTAAATATATTTGTATTAATTATTATATTTAAATGTCGCAAATTCTTAAAATATCTATAATTAGATTAAAGGTCGGTGCTCCAAGATTTACGATTCTCAGACGCCAATATTTAACCTCCCAACCACTTTTGTTTCAATTAACCATAATCTTTATATTTTTGATGTATATTTCTTATGATTTTCTCCAAAGGAATTTATAGCACTTAATGACGATTGACAAAGATCAGATGTTATCTATCTGTAATGTTTAACTCGTGCGCTCTAGCAGATGCAACACGATTAGTGAAGTCGCTCTGGATCTGATTCTGATTCGGATTATTATTATTTATTATATTAATTATTTATTGTTATTTTGCTTATTTTTATTATTATTATTATTTATTATGTTAATTTAATTATATTACATATATTTATTTCATATTAATTTAATTTAAAATTATTTAAATAATAAAATTTTTAATCATATTATATTATAATTAATATCTATAATATATTTAAATAAAAGTGATTAAATTCAATAATATTGCATAATTTAATAATTGAATTGAAATTCTTTTTTATTTTTATGAATAGTTATTATTTCATATAATTTATTTAATTATTATTAATATATTTTATTATAACTTTAATAATTTAATTTAATTAATTATATTTGTTATATTTAATATATAATTTTATTATTTCATGTTTTACATTCTATGACTCAATCTCATATTTTTCTTTTATCTCTGTCTCTTCTTTTTTTTACTTTTTATTCAACAATTTTGCTTTTTATCATTAATTGAATTTATATTTAATTGTATTAGCTGATCAAATGGGGTTTGGATTTACACCCAAACTCACCATACTACTTTAACATAGACTTTCCTAGTACTTATATATTGTCTTCGTATTAATTTTGTTACTGTCGAGATCTTACTCAAAATCATTGTACATATTCATTATATATTTTATTATTATTTAGTAATATATTAATATAATATTTATATATATATTTATTATATAAATTATATATTAAATAATTATATATAAATTAATAATCATTCTTATTATAATATTATTTCTAACTCAGAATATTATATATTATATATAATTATTTATAATAATATTATTATATATTAATTATCAGTATCAATATATGGCGTACCAATTCTATTCTTCTGAGATACATAACTTAAAGAAATTAAATTAAAACTGTATATAAAACTTATTCCTTTAAGCAATGTCAGGATACTTGGTCATAATTATAATTCACATTTTATTATTAATCCTTCATCTCTCATTCACTCTCGTCATTTCATAATTACATATAATTACTTTATAATCATCACTTCTTAACTCCATATCTACTTATATACATATCATCACTCTTCCTTTTCTCTCCTCTAAGTTATCATTTTCTTCTCATCTAATTCTGCATCTCAAATCACTTTCACATTATAGCCTGATCTATTTATATTACTCTTAATCTTCATATCAATATACTATTACATAATTCATTAAATTTTCATAATCATTAATATATATTAAATATTATAATATGAGGTGGTAATTATCGACTAATAGCTAGTGATAGTTGCTATATATCGTGACATCTATATTGCGATTTAATTGAGTTGTTATATTGAAAATCAGTCACTGACTTACGAGTACACAAGAGGAATACTATTAAAACGTTAGATTGATGAACACTTTAAATGTGTTTTTCAGTGGTTTATATGATGATATTTGTATGATAATATAAATTATAAATTAGATTTATCATTATTAATTAAGTAAATAAAAAATAGAAAGTAAAACTATACAAAGATAATTGAGGACATGGGAGATTCAAATGCTTGTATCAATATAGATGGTAACATAAATATTATATGGTTATTTTGTAAATTATAATACAAGTATATATTTTTGTATTTTTTTATAAATGTTATAAAATTAAATCTATTATAAATAAGTGTTTGTTCTCATTAATTTAATTTTTATTAACATAATATATTGAGTCTGTAACATAAAATGTTATTAGACAACATGGTATTATGATCAATAATTTAAATCGAATTAATCCTCACTACTCTTAATTACAACCTTATAATAATCAGTTCATTAATAATATTTATAGATTTGATGGGGACAAGTTTTACAAAGATAGTCATATACATTATGTAATAGTAACAATTATGAATATCATTATGAATACTTTATGCTTAGCGTACGAATGAATATACACAGCATAATTTAATTTTGCCATTCTCTTATAAGTTTATATTAACAATTTAAATACTATTTAATATGTATATATAATTTTAAGTTGTAATATTATTAATTTCAATTACTCATTTAGTTGACAATTATTTATCAAGAAAGAAATTAATATTACATAGATACATTCTTTTAAATTAGAAGTCAGTATAATGAAATTCTGAATATAAGAGAGTTCGTTAAGACTATTTTTGTACATAGTTCTCTCTCCCCTCGACCGAACCTCTTTTCCTGTTTTGAATCAAAATTGTGCTGAATTTCTCGAATTATAATTATAATGGAAGATAAAATTTAATATTAAAATTTAAGATGATATAAAAGAGAAATTAAATAAAGTATTTAAAATTAATTATTATAATTAGTTATGAAATATAATAAATAATCCTGTATCATGTAATTATAATTATAATAAATATATGCTCATTAATATTAAATATTAATAGTAATATATTTAATAATTATATAATTCTAATTTAATTTAGATCAGTCGAACGATCACAGATCACTATTGTAAAATTAAGTATAATTACTGTGAAAATAAATTACTCGAAAAACGGATTGCTAATGAGCTATAGAGGCTGAAGTAAGCTATGGAGTCATCGCTAAGTATTACGCTGTATGACAAAAATGCTTATTGACAATTCTTCTAATGGACCAGTCACATGGATACTAACTAAATATTTATGTGAAACAGACCCTTTTCAACTGATTGGAACCTATAAGATAAAGAAATATTACTTAAAACATTAATATTTAGAATTGTATAGCTACACTAAATGTAAGTTAGCTAATTTCATTCAAGGAAAGACGCGGCGTTATTACTGAAATAAAGTTATGCACTTAAGGAGACGGCTATCAATAGATTCGATTACGGATGGAATTGCAATGAATGGTAGTTGGGGGAAAGGGCAAAGTAAGATATATGTGGGAGGAATTAGTGATTTGTATTGTATAAGGTAGATGTGGAGGAAAGAGAGTGGAAGGATATAGACAAACACCTTTTATTATTACTTTAGATTAGTGACTGAGAAGTATGTAACCAATAATGAATAATAAATAATAGTCAACCAATTAATATTTGGTGCAGGGTAGTGGTTGTATAACATATTGGAGTAGCTATTATGCTCACTAGATACTTGTCAGAATAGAAAAAAAGGATATAAAAATTGAATACTTGTTATTAGGTTGGGTATGCTAACATCAGCATGGAGAGGGTACGGAGAGTGAAGTGGGAATGGGAATAAGCGTGGATAAGGTATAAGTAGATAAGTGAATGGGAGGCAACACAAATGTGAGAGAAAATAAAGAGATTATGACATGATGGAAGAGGAGGTGAAGGTGGGAAGTAAGAGAAGAAATGAGATATTTAGGTGATCTGAAGGAGAATTTAATGCAAGCAGGTGGGGAGTAGAGAAGAAGTGCAAAAGTAGCAAGTATTCTATCGGGTGACCGAGTATGGAGCATGGAAGGTCAAGGTCGATAAATCGTGGATGAGACGAGAGAATGGACAATATTGAAATAGATTGGATGGATCATAAGAAATGGAATATTGAAATCAGTGAAGTAATGTTTATTTACACAAGCAAAGAGATTCAATAACAGGTTTAACAAAGGATAGCATGTATATCGGAATTATTGGAATCCAGAAAATAAACTAGATACATAGATCTATAATCTTTACATCAGATGTAATGATAAGAACTAGTGCGAGAAATGTAAAAGAGATCATTTGCAATGAGGAGACTGTCTATTGAGGATCTAGTGAATTACAGAAAAATGAAGCCCTAGTATTGTGCTCTCCGATCATCATACGCCTTAGTGCAGGTTGCAATAGGGGTGGAAAATGTGAAGCGAGTAAATAAAATTGGAGAGGTACCTGAGAAGAGCAGAGGGAACTAAGGGCTAAGGACTAATCAAAAAGAAAGGATTGATAACTATGTCTAATAAATTCCATGTGGAACTAGAATCAGAATTGCGGTTGATATTAAGTGATAATGAAATTCGAGTAATAGATAGTGATCGAAGCGCGAGGGAAACCCTCGTAAGAAAAAATTTGGATATGGAGGAACTGCGAAAAAAACATACGCAATAAGGTGGAATGAAGATAGGTTAGAGAGTGGTGAGAGAGAGAAGACAGGTATAAATAATTAATAATAATATAATATAAATGAATAATATATAAAATCATATAATAATATAAATAATAAATAATCATAATATATAATACTAATAAATATAATAGCAATAAAGGCATTGGTATTTATTATTACGGATTTATTTTTTTATAATTAAGCTTCCTAATTCACATGCAGAATTTATTATTATATTATTATTATTATTATTATTTTGTTATATTAGTTATTATTTTTAATTATCATTAATATTATTATTATCATTATTAGTCAGCAATATTATTTTATTATTATTGTTAATTATTAATTATTATTATTATTATATATTATTATTTTGATTATATAATTATTTTTATTATTAATAAAGAATTATATGTATCATTGAATGTTAGTACAATTATTATTATTATTATTATTATTTATTTATATTATTTATTATTATTATTATTATATTATTATTATTATTATTATTATTATTATTATTATTATTATTATTATTATTATTATTATTTTTATTATTATTATTATTTTTATATTATTATTATATTATTATTATTATTATTAATATTATTGTTATTTCAATTCCTTCGTAAATTTATCCAGAAGGAAATTACAGTTTCTTTTATTTTAATATAAAGTTTACATAATTTATTCAATTCATAATTTACTATTTATAGAGCAAGAAAAATTTCAAAAATAATCATAGAAAGCTTGAAGATAATAAGGTTAATTTTCAATACACTCTGAAATGGGTTAGTAATAACGAAAACACTGTGTTTGTGTTCTTTGGAGTGTCCGACATAACAACGTGTATTAATGCATTATTTTACTTGGTAACTGCACTGTAGACACTATAGACACTATAGACACTATAGACTATAGTATAAATTATGATAACATTAGAAATAATAGGTTGCTTAATTGATGTAAATAATTCTGAGAGTAATAAAAGCTTTAATTTAAAACGTATTAATGGTACGGTTAATAATAATTGAGTACATAATAAATACATGATAAATATAATAAAATAATTAGATAAAAAATAGGATAAAATTAAAATATATAGAGAGGTTTTAAAATACAACTAAAACGAGGACGTTTAATGAAAAATAAAGTTATAAGTTTGGTTAAGTAAAAGGATCGACACAACAATAAAAAAAAATTAAAATAATAAATCAAATAATATGAATAATAATACATATAATAAAATCAATAATAATCAAACATAATAATATAATAATAATAATATATAATATAATAATAATAATGAATAATAATAGATAATAAAATAATAATAATGAACAATCAGTGATAATAATAATAGATTTTTTTTACACTTATTTTATTTTTTTTAAACTTTGGTATTATGAGAGAAGGTACGTCGTATCAATCTTATTAAAGAATTTCCTTTAATTTCAAAATGGAAGAGAACATAAAATACAAACAGGAAAGTGATATTAACAACAAGAAAGGTTTGTTTGTAACAACGTGTCTTCTCTTGTAAACACTTTAGTATCAAAGCGTCTTCTGCTACAAAATACAATTATAAATATTATATAGTATATTAGTATTTATAATATAGTTTTATCGATATAAAAAAAAATATTTTTTTAATATTTGTATAAACTATAAAAAATTAATAAATATCTATATTATTTTTATTATATATATTATACAATTTATATGATATTATATATATATAATATACTATATATATATTAGTATTAATTATATTATAATATAATTATATAATATGATATATATTTATATTATATATACTATATATATATATTATAAAATTATATATATAGGGTAGTAATATCATCATACTATATATATATATATATATATATATATATATATATATATCTAGTATAAAATTTGGTTATACTATATATATATATATATATATATAATTATATTTATATATATATATATATATACATATAGTATATATATATATATAAAATATATTATTATATATATAATATATATATATATAATTATATATATATAGTATATTATATTGATAACTAAATATTGCTTTAATATTATTAAAAATCATGAATATTAATAATTATAATAATACATAAATATAATAAACTTGAAATAATTTAAACAAACCAATTATTAAGAAATAATAATAATAATAATCAATATATACTAATATATTAAGATAATAATAATAATAATAATAATAATAAATAATAATAATAATAATAATATAATATAAAAATTATAACAATAATAATATAATAATAATAATAATAATCATAATAATAATTAATCAATAATAATAATAATAATAATAAATAATACAATAATATATAAAATAATAATAAGTAATAATAATAATGAATAAGGAAATAAGTAATAATAAAAATAGAATAATAATAGATAATAATAATAATAATCAGAATAATAATAATATAATTATACATAATAATAATGTATACATAATCAAAGTAAGTAATAATGAATAATAACGAGATAGCTAACAATAATACTAACTTAACAATAGAATAATTGCTCATCAATTAAATACTATTAATAATAAGTAATAATAATAATATATACATAATAATAAAATAAATATAATAATACATTACATCAATATCGAATAATTACATGATAGTCTATGAATATTAATTTATAACTTATCTTAGACTATCATATAATAATTAAATAATATAATAATACATAATAATATATCACATAAATAATAAAATACATAATATCAATAATATAATAAATTAATGTAAATACACAGACTAATAATCAATAATAATAATAATAATATATAAATAATATTTTTGAAATTAATATAATTATTATTGATATTAAAATATTTGTTAATCTATTTATTATTATTATTAGTCAATTAGTTATTATTATTATTATTATTAATTATTAATTATTATTCATTATTTATTGATTGACACTACCATATTATTAACTGTATTTTTTAATTAATATTAATTATTAACTTATACAACATTGTAATATTTAATAAAACTTATCATTTTAGTTATCTATTATTATTATTATTATTATGACTTATTATTATTATTATTATTAATTATTATTATATTATTATTATTATTATTATTATATTATTTATCTTATTATTATCTATTATATTATTATTATTCATTATATTATTATTATTATTTATTATTATTATTATTATTATTCATTATTATTAATTATTATTATTATTAGTTCTTATTTATTATTATTATTAATTATTAATGATATTATTGTCAATATTGACTGATTTTTCTCAACTCTAAACTGGTTTCTAACAGGCTTACAAAATGTTTATTCCATGCCAGAATAAAATATATTAGCTATATATCTAAGTAATGATAGATATAATATAGCTCATGTTACGAACGTCGTTCGCGCTGTGGCGGCAGTAGACCTTCACGCGAGGTGTGCTATACTATTACCTGGCTTCGGTGGAGACAGAACACCGAAACTGACTATAGAGTACGTATATCATATATATATATATATATATAATCTACTATATATATATATTATCTATATTATTATATTTATATATGCCCCTCTGCTCTCTCGTCTCTCTCTCCGGTCTCTCTCTCTCTCCTCTCTCTCACCTCGTTCCTCTTTACATAAACACATACCTTTCTCTCTCCCTCTCTCTCTCCTCTCTCTCTTTCTCTCTACTGACGTAGTGATCTATTGATTTAACTGATATAGATGGTTATCGTTCACCCTTAAAACTATTAAAGTGGTGTTCCTCATGGAGTCCTTCTTCGCATTCCCCATTACATCTTCTTCTGTGTTAACTTCTTCTCCTATCCAACTTTTATGTTGCCGACTTCCACCTTCATTCATTCCCATTCCATTCACCAAGCAGTATAGCCAGAATGGGAGGACTAGGTGCCTTGGTAGGCTTCTAAACTCAGAGCTTGTCGGTCCCTCTGCACACAGTTTCATCCCTATTCCCATTTAAATCTCTGCCCCTGATTTAAAAACTAGTTGTTCATTCTTATGTTTTCTCTTCTTTTATTTTCCCCTCAATGCATTCCTGTATACTTTTCTAAAACCCTTGAATCTGGTCAGTCGACACATTGTATTTGCTGTTGTTTTTTCACACTCTGGTATCTTAACGTAGACCTTTGTTGATTATAAACAACAAAAAAAAGATATATAATATATAGGTGGTAGGTAGACAGATATGCGAAACGTAGCAAATAAAAATATGATTTTCTAGGCTGATTGAAAGAAAAACTACGCCGAGAAAATTTTTAAAGGAATATAGAGTGCCATAGTGATCATTAGTTCACTATACCGAAATGTGAAAAGGGAAGTCATCCCTGTGACATCAAAATACATTTTATTTCCCGAAAAGATTTTTGCTTGTATTTTTCTTTTATAAAGTAGAATGGCATTGATATTAATTGGAATTAATAAATGTTTGAATAATAATAAATGAAAATATAGAAGAATTTTAAAATAGTTTATGAGTTAATTGCAGAAAACGTAAAGTTCAAAAGCAAAGCAATTTCCAGTAAAGTGTAATTCTAAAATTTAATACCATTTCATTCTCCAAAAGAGAAGTTCTCAGAAAGTAATAAATTAATTCTCTTTCAGCAAATACATTTATAATTAATTATTAAATAAAATGGATTTAACAAATAAACATTAATGATCTTTCTTTGTAAATAGAATAATAATAATAAAAAAATATAGGATTTTTTGTTGCTTTGTTCAAAGCTCCTAAATGATATTCTGCTACAGAGAAATTTTCTTTAGTATTATTCTGGAATAAATGAAAACTTATTGATTTCTACTCATAGAAGTCGCTTACCGTCCACCTTTGGGGGGAAGAATGTGTGCACGCTTTTCTGTTCAGTGCAATTTCTTCACTTCTTCTCTAATCCAGCTCACTGTACGACCTCAACCTTAAATCTATTCTTGAAATGTCCGAAGTGTACGGACGAAGCTTGTAACTGTTTTAAATCAATAGTTTTTTAATTCCCAGAATAATTACTAAT
>JABUQX010086369.1:0-14729 GCA_015478945.1 Trachelipus rathkii
CAGAGCGAGGCGCGATCATCTATTTAGTATCGATGACCATTGCTTAAGATATTCGTGTCTGTTGTTCTGTGAGTTATGTAAAAAATATTTCCGGTCGTTTGTCAAGTAACATGTTATTAAAATCAAAGTGATTGAATTTTATAACGGAGTTTGTTTGTTTAAACAGCAGCAACGCGGATAGGCACGGGAGTAGTGTAAGTTAACGTAAAAAAAGAGTATTATTCGTTACACCGTTAGAGTTATTATCAAGTAGCTACTATTGCTCGTTGCCTATATGTTTAACAGATAGAGGGATCCGGCACATGCCAACAGTGGAAGGAAGTACCTCGGACACCGGCAATTGAATGTCTGAATACCTGATCTATGAACATTCAGGAATGTGACTACTTACGTTTCTTGCCCTACGTATTCTTGCGAAACCTAACAAATGCGGGTAGTTATTGGTGATCTGACAACTGTGACGAGTTGTACACACTTATTTCAGAGTAGATTCTACAGTTCGGGCTATTTGATGTTGGGTAACACATCAAGATTTGCATTCTCTATTTTTAATATGAGTTTTAGATATGCGCTATAAAGAATTAGTTTATGTGGGAGTTGTTGAGGACTAATCCCGTTATTTTAAACACCCATCTGGATTAATCGAACAAAGAAGGACTATATGTAGAACTGATCTCTTAATCTTAATTTATTTCTGGGATGGACCAAAAGATACACTATAAAATATGCCCGAACCAGTGTGGGGCATTGTATTGAAATACTTTTCGCTGCCTATTTTGGATATTTATGTATCGAGTTTATGGTGTAGGTTCTTCTTGCAAATTTGGTTTAGGTAGACACAAGCATGGTTATTAAAACAATCACCTTTGGTGATGTTTATTTAGAGGGAATTTATTTGTATATGAGAGATAGCGGTCGTAAGATTAGTATGTATGAAATATGAAGAAAGCTTAATTTGCAATTTGTGCATTTTATATCAAAAATTTAATTTATTTTAGGTCCAATTGATAAAATTCTTGGTAGTATAAACATTAGAATCTCAAGTTTGCTCCGTCACTGGCTTAATGTCAATGCACGCCAATATGCTAGCTAAGCACTCATCTGTTATTCTTACTAACATTGTGTTTATGTATATAAGAGAAAAACGTTCACACTGAACAATTTAAACTGTCAGATTGATCATTTACTACATTTTTATCAACTTATTGGAACTACTTGGTATACGAATTTGAGTAACAATTGAGGTGAGGTTATAGAAGTGACGATTGATTGTGAGGACGATAATTTGCAAAGAGTAATAAATTTGCAATTATCAAAATAGACAATGACACTTAAGAAGTAATTGAGCAATGAAATACAGATGACCACAAATAAATATTCAGCCATTGACTAAGCTTAATAAGAGATAAAATCTCACTATAAATAATAATAAAATTAAAATATATATATGAAAATACATAAATATCACAAGTAATACCTCATCAGTTGTATGATAATAATCGAGATAACACCAACAAGAAAAATGATAGAATCAATATAGACACATAAAGAAACACAAGACTCTATATAACAGATTACATAAATAATTAAGAGTGAATAAAAAAAAATCATAAATATAAATAACAGTAAAAATTTAATTTAATATGAGCGACAAACCTCTATTAAACTCTTTAAAAGGAGATAAAAGAAAAAAACTACCTTTCAATCCATTCCCCACACAAACACGAGTAAAATATCAGCAAAATATTTAGCTGTACAATCTACGGAGCACGGAATCATTATGATGCAGGACACACAGTTTCGCTTTCCATCCAAGCAAGGGACATTTTTAATTCTGAAAAGTTTCACCTAAGAGGCGCCCGCACAAGCGTAATACAAGGGCCGACACAGTTAGGTGAGTGCAACATTATGAGCCTGGAGAATTGATTGTCCAATTACAAGAGATCAAAGTTAACCTTGGTTTACTAATAATTAAAGGTGTTTTATTTTATAGAAAAATGTGTGTTGGGTTTAACCGAATGGAATATTAACGGGGGCATCGCACTTGCCAGTATAGAAGCTTAGGAGAATGTGAAAAAACTAAGAGAAATTGAAGAATTTCAAGTTGACGAAATATTATTTATTATTTAGTCAATACCCAATATATAAACCGGAGTTGCTACCATTATATTCGAAATATACAGACACCAGAATCATACAGTCACACACAAACGAGACCTCAATCATTAGCGTACAGAATCAAGGGTCCAATGTAAGATATATTTGACTATTTCGAGTGCATGGTGTGTTGACCATCTTTATATTGTTGCTTTCGTTATATGTTCCATAGGTAGTGTTAGAGGGATATTGATTACTATAATTATCAAACGTATCTGGAGAGAGGAGGAGAGAGAAGAGGAGAGAGAGAGAGAAGAGAGGGAGAGAGGAGGAGAGGAAATGCACATATGATTTCTAATCTTGGGTGGCTATGGTGGTCCATCCGAAAGATGCTTATAAATTCATCTGCCCAGTAAGTGGTTATTTTTTCTTTCTTGAAACCATGATAACGGAACTTTAGTCACACTGCGCAATACACATTGGACGTTCTCACTACCAATCATTTTTCGATGGGAATGTGAGGGTGCCCATCAACAACCAAGGGCACGATGCGTCGGGACAACAAGAACAAATCAGCTACAGTGTCTTAAATCTAAAGCTGGCACTTGAACAAGGAGGGTCTGTGACTGGTGGAGTCACTAATTCACAGCGTCATCTAACCCCTCAAATTCGATTATTCTAAATTTCGACGTCAGATTTACCATAGATTGAACTGCAACTTGCAGCAATAATTAGTCGTAAAGTTTCCGAATGATTATATGGAGCACAATTGCCATAGTATCCACTTGTAAACACAGTGTAATCTCACTTTAAAAATAATTTTTTAGTGCCAAAATTTTGTTTTTATTTCATTTTTAGGTTGGACATTTAATACGCCTATTCTATAAAATTTATTATATTATATCATTAGGACGGGGTATGTGGAATTATTAAATAAATTAATAGTTATATTTCGTTTCTTCCCGGAGGCTTCTTAGGAGTTTTCAGTAGGGCTAGCAGCCCCCTGCCCCAGACGCCACATTACATATAACAATATGATGATCTTATATTTCCATTCCCATCCCCCTCATTGACTTCACATCCATCACATACTTCAATATCTCCTTCACCTTCACAAAATCATTCTTACTCTTCACCTCGACACCCTATCTACCCACGTCAACTCATATGCTTATGGAGAGTCTGGTTTCCAAAAAAACGTATTACTTAACTTATTGGAAAACATGAGTGGAGGGTGCCTACCTATTATTATGCGGATGATTTGGTCTGTGTGGCGAATCTGAAAGGAGAGCTTGAGAGGGTAGAGAGATTTTGCAGGGTTGTAAAAGGAGGGGTTTGAAATAAAAAGATAAGAGTAAGGGTTATGGTTTGTGATGAGGGACAGTTCCTCAGTTGTGAAGTTATGTAGATGGTGAGCAGCCTGGAGCAAGTGTCTTGAGTTTTAAATATTTAGGGTATGTGTTGGATGAGAAGAGAACGGATGATGCAGAGTGTAGTAGGAAAGTGTGAAATGGCAGGAAGGTTGGCTGGTTGCAATTAAATCGGTTGGTGGAATGCAAAGGACTAAGTCTTGAGTTGCTAGGGTCTTACATGGAGGGGTATGTTGTTAACCTGTGTTATTGTAGGGTAAGTAGTGGAGACTATGGCTCTGGAATAAGAAGTAGTAGCACACTAAGTTTCATCGTGTTCAGATGGACAGATCTTAGGGTGTGCTAGGTGTGAGACAGAATTGATACAGAGAGGAATGAACGTATTAGAGAGTGGTTGTGGTGTGAAGAAAAGGGGTAAATGAGTTTTGAATGAAATGAAAGTATGTTGAGATGGTTTGGTCATGTGGAAAGGCGGTCACATGAGTGATAAGTCGGTTGGTTAGAGCAGCATGTATAGATGGTGATGTGTTGGGAACCAGACCGGCGGGGCAACCGAAGAGGAAAGTGGATTGAGTCGGTGAACGAATGTCTGAAGAGAGAAATGTGAGTTGGCAGGAGGCGATAATAAAGGTGCATGATAGGAGGAGAATGGCGGGTTTTTGTATGGGGGCGATTTGTGGCCCACCTGGCGGGATGAACCCTTACAGTGTGGACCGACTTATACCAAGTGTGAGGGGTCCAGTTCGCTTACTGCGGTTTCCATGATGTTTCTAGGGTGGATTTTCTGTCTGTGACGAGGTCTCACTAATTAATGGTACAGAGGGCAGGTAAGGCTCGGGGCTTTCTTTTTCGACGTTTGTCATGTTTCTTCTACTGCTTTTTTCTTTTCCGATGCTTGTACAGACCTTACCCCCAATCTTGGGGCAAAGATGAAGGAGAAGAAAGAAAAGGAGAAAGAATATATTAATATATATATATATATATAGGTAACCTTAATATACTGAGTTACATATATATACTACATAATATATATCTTATAATAGTATATATATATATAATAATAATATATATATATATATATATATATATAAATATAATATAATATATATAATATATATATATATATATATATAATATATATATATATATATAATAATATATATATATATATATATAACATATATTATATATATATATATATATATATATATATATATATATATATATATTACCTTATATATATATATATATATATATATATATATATACACGAGTTTTAATATGCAAGGAACAACAATATAATTTTAAACTTTTTAAAGACTTTTCATTTGACTACTCTGTCACCAATACTTACCTACTTTTTACTAACATTTTCATTCTACTAATGTTTCAAGGTCTTTACATAATAAACTATTTCATGAACACACTTTTTAATTTTTTCCCCCATTTCTCTCTTGTATTCTGATTTCCTTCATACTATTTTATTCATAATTCTTCAATAAGCCTTTCTTACATGTTATGGCCCCAATTTACACTTTATTCCCTGAACTCTTCAATCTATCGCGTTTTTGATTCATTGTCACAGTTTCTCAGTTATCATTTTCTTCTATATCTGGCTAAAATGAGCTTTCATTTCCAATACGGATAGACGATTTACAATTTTGCTCTTAGACGCACATCAATAATTTCATTTTCTTCTCTTTATATAATTTATTACCTTGCAGTTGTAGTAAAATATTGTAGTAAATAGTAATTAATGAAAATGTACTACATAAGAAATTTAATTTTAAAGACAAATATTTGGTCATACGAGTTTTTTTTTTACTTATAGCAAGTGCATTTATACTTCTCAAACTTACACATGGTGGTGGAGGTGCTGGTCTTTTGCTTGGATGCATAGTTGGAGGAATTTTGATATACCACTCCTGGCGCTTTTCTACTAGAATCTGAAGAGCTTCCTTTTCAAATTTTGAATAATTCCCACTTTTCTCGCTTGCTGACAAATGGATCCCTTCTATACAAGCGTCTATCATCTCCAACATTTCTACAGAAGGAACCTTGGAAAATAATATACACTTTAAGAAGGAATAGTTTTAAAATCTTAACGTTGATATAAATTAAAAAAAAACTAAAAATTTCAACAAGCACATTCATATACATACCTGTTCAAGTTTCATATAATTCTTCGGCACATATCCCAATTTTCCATTTTCATTAATAACATGAACCCAATTTGGATCTTTAGAAGCACCAATTTCAAGGAACTTTTCGTTAGCATTAAAAGCAAGGGTTCTTGAATGAGTGCCTCGATAAGCATACAGAGATTTAAACATAATTTTTAACAATAAAAGAAATAACACTTGTTAACCATTATATTATAAAGTCTGCTAAGAGTGCCTAATTTAAATTCTGCACAAACAAACCAAAAAATTTATTAATAAGTTATATTAAAAAAACAAATTAAGATTATATATCAGTAGATTTAGGAGCAGGGGACATAATATATTAATATATATATATAACATAATATATTATATATAATATGTGATACTATATTATATATTAATTAATTAATTATTTAATATTAGAGAGTTAAATATATTATGATAAATATATATATATATAATATAATATATATATATATATATATTATATATAATAATAAATTATTCTAGCTGCCTTTCTTCATTCTTTGTAATTACATCTTGAGGCCTTTTACTCCACCCTCTCTAGCCATTTAAGCTTCTTCTTTACGACATTCTAAGTTTCTTTTGACTTCTCTCTGCACTTTGATTTTTTATTATATTCTCTAATGTACTAAAGATGGTACCTTAAAAAAATTTATATATATAATAATAGATATATAACTCGATAAAATATCATATTTATATATAATATATATATATATATAAATATATATATTAATATATATATATTATATATAATATATATATTTATATAGTTTTTTTGTGTATATACCTACCTTTCTTAACCCCTGGACCACCCTATCATGGGAGATGGCCAGCACTGCGCCAGTACCCAGAGACACATAACTGGTATCCCTCAGAGATCTTCCAGGATTTGGTTATGCAAGTTAGTTTTATGTTGAGATATATAATATATAAAATATGAAAAGGATGTATCCTCCGGAACCTGTTTACAGTTTTCGGATGTTGTTTATGATCTGTTTGTATATACTATGTGATGCCTACATCTTAGTTGCCAAGGGATGAACTGGACTTAAGTTCTAAGATGAGTATTGAATTTTGGTGCTAGTTCTTGGTGGGTGTTTGTTTAAAATAGTTTTTTGGTGGTCTGCGTCTTAAGTGGTTTCTGTTAGTGTTGTGTGGGTTGGTTTGGTGTATGTGGAATGGTATGTTTCAGTGATTTGTTTGATATATAGGGCTGGGTGAAATAAAGGGAGGCTGAATAGATAATCTAAAGTAATTATTTAGATTTAAAGATTGGTTATAGAAATTAGTGGTGTTCAAAATGTTATTTAGAGTTGGATTTTATATTGACTTCACCTTTTTGCCTATTAAATATTGGTGTTAAGAGATGGTAGAGGTTCAAGTGTATTTCTTCTGTGTAAATCTTTTGAATGTATGAGAGGGGTCATGTTGTTAATGTCAATAGTATGGTTATGTGTGGCACGATGTAATGTGAGGGCAGAATTTAGGTTGTCAGTGGTAAGGTCATGTTTGTGTTGGTACAGTCTACGGTTAAAGTCATGTTTCTCCGATGTAAAAGGAGTTACAATGGTGGTTCATTATTTGTTGTATTACGTGGTTTGTGGTGTTTCGGAATTTGATGTTTTTGTATACGAAGGCAACTAGACCATGTTCTGGCGGGGGCTCTATCTTGTCTTAAAATTATGTAGTTATGAAATTCAGGGAGCCGAGTATCTATAATTGTGAGATTAGATTTTTGAATTAGTGTTATGTGTATGTTTAATTTCCTATTGTGTAGATTGAGAGAGGATTAAATATATATATATATATCTCTTTTATCAATTCTCACAATTATCTCCCCCTCTACTCTTCTCAATTAACAAACTCTTTTCTTACCTTAAGTCCAACGTCGCTAAGGATAATTAAAATACATATACTCCATATAATATAATCCATGAAATCTTCCTCTTAAAGTCTCTCTTAGATATATATATCTGTTAAATCGACCCACCAACATAACCATATATATGGTTTATAAATTCCACTTGCCTTTCATTTAAACTCCTAAAAGAACATATATCCTTCAGAGAACACAATGACTTATATATATTTAGACTTTACCACAACAAATATTGAATCTTGTACCACTTGACAAACCTAAATTCGCCCTCACATTACATCGGTGACCACACTTCAAACCTAAACTAAACAACATTGACCCCTCTCATACAATTCAAAGATTAACAGTAAAAAATCACTAATCCTACTTACATCTATAACACCAATATATATGTCACATTACCGGAAAACGTGAATCAACACAAATCCCAGCGCTCTAACTCAACATTTTGCCCAACTAATTTTTGCGATAAGTGAAAATTTGCGCTGTACAGATCTACCTTGAGAATTACCTTTATTTAGTTTTTCTATAATTCACACAGTTCGTGGTCACGATATTTACAAAAACAAATTACACATTGACACTTTTCCACCATAATTGAACAATTGCACACCACTGAACAACTAAAACAGTACCAGCTTTAAGGACAGCGCGCGAGCGTCCACCAAAAAACATGTTGAAACGAGCAAACCGGTAGCCAGGTACTCTATTAATATCAGAGAGCTCAACTCTATCGAAGATCTAGAGACATTAAAGTCTGAGTTCAATTCGTTCCTAACATAGTGTGTAGGAGATACCTGTGGCCATTGGCAAACTCACGTAGATTTGCGCTCAATCGTTATCATGTGAGCAAAACTCAGGATTCAACCTTTAAACTACCAACCCCGAGACATCCTGTGTGAACCGCTCGGGTTAATACTCGAGACCGGTTCACGGGAAGCGGTAGAAATGCACCGCTGATCTTTCGTGTGTCTCTCCAATGGTTTTAACAGCTCGCTCAAATTAAAAACAACGGTTTTGCAATTGTGCTGCAGAACATAAACTAGGTGCTCGTCGCGCCGTTTAGCTGCTAGGGAGGTGAGAGCCGAGGCCTCGGTGTTCTCTACTGGTAGATTGGGTGAACCTGACGGCGGCATCGCTCCTCGGCCTTTCTCCTCATATCGATGGAGCGGGTTCTGGGCTCAGGAGGGTCGGTATACGGTGAACTAACATATTTCTCTATACAGAAAAAAATTGATAAATTGATATATTATAGTAATTATAGGGTCAAGCCTTCATTAACGCCGTAAGGCATATCGCGCGACCATCCCCAAAACCGTGTATGTCATGCCTAATATATGATATATCAACATACATCGGTGGACTCTTTCTTATTACTTATAATGCATTTGATCTCAAATATGCTCCTCTATACAATGCTCACACACTAATATGTCCCAATTAGTATATATAATCAGTTATGTAAATATACACTAAATAATATTTTACATCATTATTATTGATTATTATTACTATTAAATTTTTTAATACGGGGTCAATTGCTTTGTCTTAGACGAAAATAACTATTGTAAAATCAAAAAGTAGCAGAAAGAGTTTCAAACCGTTGGAAGAATTAACTTATGAGTTGTGGCCATTAGTGTTGGACAAAAATGGATAGTCTCGTAATGGAATAGACCTGGAAAAGCTCAATGGAGTAAATCTAGGGGCCTCAAAGATTGTAATTACAAAGAATGCGGGAAATAAGTGCAGCTTAGGTAGAATACTAAGTGGATATATATCTCTCTATGTAACGTCGTGGAGTGAGATTACGACTAGATATCAATGCATAACCCCTACTTCCTAACGGACTCATCTACTAAAAACTCGGTACTCACTGCTGAGACAGTATAGTGACATACTGCTAACTTAAGTGTATATATTAGAGATAGTACTAAATCACTGTATTTATGATGGACGTACTAATTTTACTTCATGACTACTACAAATATTACTAATATAGAATATGAGACTAAGTATGCATATATCATATAGGACTCAATATAGATATTGATTACTCCAAGTCAGTCGCTCATATTAACTCTCTGGTGTGCCTCAAGTATATAGATTTGACCCAGTTTTTTTTTGGTGTAATCTATATAAACTCATTCTCTCATAAAAGGTGTTGTCTTTGATATTGACATGCAGACTTAAAACTTATGCGACTCCCTCTGCATAGCAGTGACTTACTCGAAACTATAATCGGTTACAAGTCTTATCTCGTCTTTTAATTGTTAATAAATTATGGTTTACATGCTCTGACTCAATGAACTTACTAGATTGGGCTCTAGACTACAAGAAAATATCCCTGTCTCTCATGTAAATCGTGTGATAGCAGACCACCAACACAGTTATCCTATGAACATCTTGCGTTTACATTTAAAGATCTCTCAACAGGGTTGTCAGACTCTTTATGGCTTTGCATCGACTATAGGTGCGAAACCATATGGGTTATTGGTGTGTCCTCAGGAAGGAATTATAGTGAAGGAGCAGATATGAGTCTCACCATGGTGTATATTGTCAGATTGAGTGTGTCCTTGATATAAAGAGAGTTTGTTCTTACCTATAGCGTGTTTTTTTAATATTACTAATACATTCGCTTTTATCATTTATACCTAATTCTCCTTCTTCCCGTTACAATTGTAATATTTTTTCGTCTACACTAGGTTTCGCTTCGTTGCTTAGAAATGTTTGTGTATGAATAATAATAGAGTCTTTGATTGAGTATAGATAAGGGATTCAATATTTATACTCATAACAATAGATACAGAGGTAATATAATAAGTATATGGGTAGGCGACTATTAATTTTCAAAGTGTAAAAGTGAAATCTCTACATAATATTATATAATAAATAGAGTATTTAGGATAAAAGCGCCTAAGGATATATCATATACTATGAATGAGAAATATAAATATGATAAGTGGATATTTATCAAAAAATTACCTTCACAATATGCATACCTAAAGTGCAGATATATTAAAGTACACTAATAGCCACCTATCCACACCATGTTAAAGTTTTTTAAGAGGATATATAAGTTATAATAATGCTCATATGCTTAATAATTAAATAAAATAATTATATACTTAATGGCATTAAGGCATTTTGTCTATATAATAAATATATAATAAATTATATATATGGTTATGATTATTATATATTTATTTATATCAGTAATTAAATTTTAACTACAATATTATTATAATCATATCAAAACTTGCATAAAGGATATTAAACTATAAAATAAAGTATATAGTATGCTATAAAATAAATATTGTGACGGTTAACTGTAAGTAGCTTTATTTAATAAAATTTGTAAATAATACGTACTTAATCTCACTTATATTGGTATATATAAATAGCTTACATATTTAGTTTTGAGTTTAGAAGAGTAAATGAAACATGACGTGCAAATACTATTAGTTTGGAACAATGATTCAAAATAAAGCGCGTTATGGATATTTTAGTAAGATGATTCAGGGAATAGTTGTTAAACTTGGAGTGACTATTAATGTAGTAAATAGACTATATACTTGAAGAATTATGGATTAAAATTAATAGGAATGAAGATCTAGAATTAATCAAAGAGAGAAATGGGTTAGTATGGATAAATATATAAAATAATAGTGTTGTTATCTATGAAAATAGTGTTATTATGATATTAAGTAACCTTGATAGCATTATATTTAGAATGAAATATGTTCTAAGCTTGATAAAGTTAGGTTAAAGTAATATTGGTGTATCAGAGTTAAGTGATCATAATAAATTGAAAATCTCAATGTAAAGTTTTAAACTCAATATAAAATTAATACATTTTATGAATCTAGGTTCCTTATAGCATTATTAAAACTTCATATTAATTAATATATATATAAATATATATATATATAATATATTATATATTTATATATATTAATTATAACTATATATAAAATATATATTTAATATATATATTATAACTTATATATTAATTAATATTATATATATATTATTATTATATATAGACTAATATATATATTAATATATATATATATTTAATATATATATATATATAATATATTATTATATAAATATATATATATATATATTAATATTATAATATATATATATTAATTATATTATATTATTAATTATATATAATATATATAATAATATAATATTATTATAATTAATATAATATATTATATTTAATATTAATATTATTAATATATTTTAATTAATAATAATATATATTAATATATATATAATAATAATATATATTTTATATCATATATTATTTAATCATAGTCAAATGTGTAGCTCTCTAGATATATATATATATTAACATAAGATAAGCAGCTATTTACTTAGTATATTTTAATGAGTGATTCTTAGTAGTGTAGTGGCATAAGATAACTATACTGACTACCGTTTTTTATATTTAATTAATCTAATGTTGAGATATATATATATATATATTATAATTACTATATTCTTATCTTCATTTCTCCACATATGCACCTTCCTCTTTGCCCCAAGATTTGGGAAGAGTAAACCGGTTAGCTCCTATTATACAACTATTGTAAGTGCTAGTACAATGCTGGAGGATACAAGGACCAGAGCTTACAAGGGAGTATCGTGAGAACATGACAAGAGCGGCTGTCGCGAAAATAGAGTGGAATGCCTACCCAGAACCCATATAACCGCCCCACTCTGCATTACCAAAACTCTTTAATCTAGCACCTATGGTACCTTCGTTTCTACATGACAGACAGATAGTGAGTCCCAGGTATGTAATCATTCTATGTCAATTTCGCGTAGCGTGCTCCGCTTAATGAATGTCATATGGTCAGTGTTTATAAGGTGGTTCGATCCCCTGGCACTCACAAGGTCCGCCGCTCACAACACATGCCCCCATACCATAAACTCTCCAACCATTCTCTCCATAACTGACGATCTGCACTCTTGTTGTGTGCTCCTTCTCTGACCACTACCTCCATCATTTCTTCTTCCCTTCAGAGTGCATTCGTTTAGTGAGCTCAAATCCACTTCCTCTGCTCGGTTGTCTAGTTTTATGTGACCTCTCCCTCGTTTTTCCTCCCACAAACACATCACCAACAATATATAGTATTCTCGGTGACTTTATCTCACCTCCCCGGACTATCATTCGATCGTCTCACAAAGCAGTGTCTCTCTTTATTTTCAGGTCTTCACCATACATTTCACCTGAGTGCTACTATAATCTTCATCTAAGAATTTACTCTCTTCTTCAGAGCTTTTACTCTCCTTTTTTTCACCACCCACCACCACTACGTCTAAAAAGTTTATTCTCTACTTCATCAATTTCTAGTTCAACATTAGGTTTTTACCACTACAGATTTTTCAATTCTTGGTAACACATTATAGAACTATTAAGTCTCGCTATGACTATCTTATTACACTAGCGTCTCTTCTTTCGTTAATACGACTTTACCATACAAGTGATAGACCCTGTGCTTACAACATTATTTCTGTCCTCTCGTCACTCTCCTCTTTCATATTAACACACGTTATGAACAGACACATCATAATTCTCTTATATAGTTTCATCACCTCTTGGCATTCACCATATACACGGATTTTAATACTGGCTTTACCGCCAAGCACCTTTACCTTGGTCTTTCAACTTTTTCCTTTTAGCTCAAACATCTTCGCTAAAATGGGCGTTTCATCTTTTTACCCCTTTCAGGCATAACTCACTCAACAATCTTACCCAGCTGCTTGATGTCTATATTTTTATAATCTTTAAGACCATTCGTTTATTGTCTTCCAAGACTGATCATCTGTGGCACAATATAGCTTTAATATATAACAACACTAGTTTTATTCATCAATCCATCTACTCTATTTCTTTCATACGTTACTTCAAGACCGCCTCCTACGAATAATTTCTTTCCTCACTCATATGCCATGCAAAATTATCTCGTCTACCAATGCCGTTCTATACAATACTTCTTTTTCAGACTCTTCACACACAAACACAATATCGGGCGAGTCAGTGATAGAGACACAACACTGTGGCATTACAGAATCAATCTGCATTCTTACTCATCATTTGTCGTGACACAACATTCCTCTCCCACCTCATATACCCCCACTCGATTTTCGTGTTCATACCCCATTCCAGTATTTATATACTAGAGATGGCATTGGATAACACTGAAGCTGATCTGAATTTAGTAAAAATGTATTTTAGCTATTATATCTTTTACTGGAATACATCCTCCAACTATATATTTATCTAACGTAATTTCTAAGAGATATTGTAGTCTATTATCTTATGCACTATCATATAGAAAGCTATAGAGTAGGATATAGAGTATAAAATGTCAGAAATAATTATTAATATACCTAAGCAACCACTCTGGTACAATATGATATTTTATTCCAAAATGGGTTACTTTTTGAAATAAAAGTGTATATGATAATGCTTTAAGCATTAAATGTGCGATAGGTGTGTTGTGTGTGTTGTAGGGGGGCTGACTTAGTCCCCTCAAGAATTCCTATGTCTTGAACATTTCGGGAAGAAGTACAACGCTCAGATTTCGTCGTGGAACTCAGAAGGGCATACTAGCTACAGAAGTAATCAACTCAGAGTGGGCTATAATATAAGATAGTTCTCTCGAATTGAAGAACAGTAGCTACTGACCAGATTGAAGTCCCTAATCCAAATAGTTAAGGAGAGCACTGTGGAGATTGAAAGATGACTCTTCACGCATAGCAGCAACCGCTATAAGAGGCTCAGACAAAAAGCTCTCTTTACGATTTCCTCAATTTCCGTGAACACAACCCATCAAATTACTGAACGATCCATCAAATTAAGTTTCTTTCTGCTGGGCGCCACTCTGTTTGGCATCCTGTGTCGCCTGTACCGTTCAAGCTTCTCAGGTGCGGACAAACTGCCAGTAAGAGTACAGAATGGTCAAAGCCTTCTCAGTGACCTTAATGTGCGCACACACCTAGCTCTCACCTGACAGCTGACCCGACATTCATTTCAGGACCGGAGAGCGGATGTGTGCTCGCGGCATTTGTCACTGGGGAGTCCTGGGGCGTCTGGCAGGGGCGCTGGGGCTAGCCCTACTTGGAAGATATCCCTACTGGCTCATAAACGGCGCCACTTTTCCATCGTTGACA
>JABUQX010086370.1:0-20000 GCA_015478945.1 Trachelipus rathkii
AGTCCATTTAAGCCATGAGAGGTTTGTTTAATGGAGAAATAATGATTAAAATATATTATTTAATAATAGCTTTTACACTATTTTACGTATCAGCAGGCCTTTACATAATAATATAACGCCTTATATATTGTTTATTATTATGAAAAAATATTACATTATATAGTAAATATTAAGAAATATGAACAAAAGGTTCTCCAGTCCAAGCGAGAGAAAGAGAATCTTAAAGAAATATATAATAAAATAACACAAGATAAGGATTTGGATAATAAAGAACGAAAGAAATATACATATTTGGAAGTAAAAACTAATATTTCAAAGGTATTCATATTAGGTATTGACGCCCACCAAGTAAGAAAGAGAAAAGTATATTAAAACTCAATGAAGGAAAATATTAAATCACGATAACAATATATATATAAGAAATAACAAGAATATATAATAAGATCTAAATCATCAATATTACTTCCATTGAATTAGATCATCTCTCACATTCAACTTACCATTACTATCAAGCGTAAATAGAAGATAAAGTAAATCACCATTAAAGGAACATTCTTTATAAGTATATTAATCAATATTATAAATAACAGATGACTCAATATCAAATATCTATCAATACTATGCAAGCCAGGCCATATATAATATATTATTTAATATTATATATATTATTTATATTATAATATATATATATATATTATATATATAATAATCATTAATATATAATATATATATATATATATAGTATATATATATATATATAAACTATTCTACGTATATATATTTCTTTCTTTATATAATATCTACACACCCACACTCACAATATTTATTATATAATACACATCACACACACTATTAATATATATATATAATATTATATATTAATATCTATAATATTTACGAACAGGTAGCGACAGGACAGCAGACAGACAGAACAGACACGATGAGATATGACTAGAGTGTAGAGTATCAGTCAATCGATGAGACATTACGATAGAGAGAGTAACGATAAAGAATATGCAGGCTAATAAGATTTTAGATATACGATATCAGTTCATCGAATAGGTCTATACGATAATAGATAGGCCAAGACACTATAATAGTAGACGATTGAAGTAATCGTGATTATGAAACACTCAATTGAGTTTGATTGCGAAACAGAATGGAAATTAGGAAAAAAATGTATAATGGGATATAAATAATTAGAACACATAAGGACTGAACATGCGCGAATTAAATTGATAATAATAATGAAAAGATGAAAGGCAGAGAAGTATTTATTATGAGAGGTAATTCATGAGATCCAATACATGATAAATCGATTTGAATTTACAGAAAATCTTAAAATAAAACTCGCGAAATGGCTATGAATAAACATGAGTATAGAATAGGAGTCTAAAAAATATACATGCTCACTGTAGTGGGCGATGCTAAAGAAGCAACTTGGCAATCTATTGCCACTGATAGAAGAAAAGAAAACCTAAATGGATAACAGCTTTCCGTGACTTGGAATATCCTGCCGAACAGCTGCATGTAAAGACAGAATTGGATTTTAAGGTCTTAAATTTATTAATTATACTATGATAACATAAAATGTAAAATAATTATATATATTTTATCCTTTCTAATTCTTTAATAGTAACTCGATTAACCATCTCAAGGCTTTTATCGTTAGATAAGTCGAAAAACTACTCTTATACAATTATACCATTGCCTTTTAGCCTTGCTCACAAATGTTTTCGAATACACAATAAAGCAAGTGAAGGTAGTATGATAAGGATCATGGCATCGGCTATATAGAAACTCCTGATTATATTCTACCCAGAATTCTGGTAGGTATATATTCTATATTCAATTATTTGAGGCGTAACTTTCAAATTTACATTTAATGTATACGGTATAATTGATAAAATGAAATAAATTACCTATTAAACATTATTTAGAGTAATAGTTGACCGTTTATATATTCAATTTTGATAAAATACATTCTGTAATCACAATAAGAATTTGAATTAACATTTGATCCCTTGCCTCGAAGTTCTCGTTACTCTGTTCGATGGTCATTGGTTTTGATATCCACTTTCTCTACTTGATTATAGCACATACTTATTAGGTTTTCGAATCCTGTTCATGTATCTGGATATATCCTTCTTCATCTCCATAAACACATATACGTCGTATCAGAACCAACATAAGATCTCTACTTTTAAATAGCGAACATTAACACTATCCACTATTTATTAGCACACCACCTAAACATTCTAGACTTCAATTCTTTATCAGTACGCATTGGGGTCCCTCCTATCCCGTTTATAAATCTATGACGTGTTACGGGGAGAACAACAATTGCCCCCTAAGTTACAAAATCCGATTGTATTCTTCTACCATTTCCGAGAAGAAAGGCGACTAAAGGGACTTTTGGGTAGTTAGTTGGCTGCCTACTAGCCTCTTACTTGATATATTAGCATTCACAGTGAAAATATTGATAATGCAATCTATTATCTTGAAGAATATGATTTGTTGATCGTGAGCTAGTTAATTATTAAGTTTTGACCCTCTATTTATTGATCTTATATTCTACTTATCGGCGAAAAATTAGTAGTGATAAGCGTGTGGTTTAGAGCATGATAGTTTAGAGTGCGAAGGTATAAATGTTCTAGTGCAAACGTTTCGCGAGATACAGAAAGGCAAGGAAGTACGTAGAAGTAATTATTTGTATTTAATTATATATATATAATGAATAAGGTGTTGATATTAGTGCACCGCTGTGGACTGACCCAAAGAATAGATGAAAAGGAAACCGGTGAAAATGAGGCATGTGAGAATTCTTTTGTGTGCACAAGTACATCTGTGGAAAGGAAATGAAACAGAGAATGTGCGAACGGATTTGCCAAATTCTGATGAGTGAGGCTTCATGAGATTGAGAGAAGCAAGTGGACAAAGACGGTCCTGTGTGTCGTGAGTATGAGGCGCTACATCAAAGGTTAATTAAGTATGAAACAGTAGATCATCAAATTGTGTGATTGCACAGGCAACATTATAATATACAAGACCATCCCTGAGGGAAATGTTGAAAAGAGTACGATTTTCCTGTCGGAATTACATCTGAATGGTACTGTTCGCCCTTGAATGGGGGAATAGGCGGACTCTGTCTCCAAGTTCCTCGTATCCTTTGAGCGTCATTCTGCCCATTTCAAGGTTTTTTTTACACGTTCCGTAATCAAACTTCACTACCACTTTCTTTACCCCTTCCCAATGGGCAAAGTCCCTACTAATATCGGAGACGGGGAGGTGAAATTATATAACCTTCCAACCTAGAGCTTCACACCCTTAACAGCAGTATATTCTTCATACTTGAATCTGACGACAGCTTTAAATAGTGTATGGGATTAAATTCATAGTAAGGAAAATACACGAATGAGAGTAGGAAAGAAAGGGGGGTGAGGAATATGAAGAGTGAGTTGAGGGAAACGGAAGCCCCACGCACCAACAAGCAACTAGTCTGGATCACCTCAATGCGTCAACACATACTCCGTGTGCTGAGAAATAAGCATATTTATATCGATGTCTTCTACATATGAGGCGACAAGAGACGTCCATTACTTAGGTGTGGTTGTAACGACGGTGGATAAGTTCCGATACAGAGAACTTAGGGCCGGGTCATGTCACGGATACCTATATAGATAGACGATACTATAGACAACATATTCGCTTCTCGCTAACCACTTAGTATGGTGCACACGAAAAGAACGGAGGAAATATTGCAGTATACATAGTCTTATAAAGACCCTTACCATACACCTTGTGCACCATGAGTTGAGACTCGACATATACTGAGTCCAAAAGCGAGTGAAACCAGAGCCCCCCAGATATGAGAGCGGTACTTACTCCCTACATGGGCGGATGAGACCATATACTTTTAGTGATATTAAGCCGAGAAACTGAGAATAAGGAGAAATTCTACACAGATGAGAAGTCATTTGGCCGGCATGGAGTTAAGAATTTCCATAGCAATCACATCTGTGAACTCGACAATTTCAGTCAAAGTACAATTTATTTTTATGTCGTCTGTGCGTTGAGACAAATGGATGTTTTATCATTGTCAATAGGTAAGAGAAGACAGATAACCGTCGAAAGAAACATGGAAAATTGAATAAGGTATTTGGTACAGAAAGGTAGATTTGTAAAAGTTGAGGTTTTAAGATTGATAAATTTCACATCCAAAAGTTATTCTAATCTACATCAGCGAGATCAAATCGGTAAAATAGTGATTAACTGAACGTGAATATAGTCAATTCCAAAAGTAAAAGTGGGAATATGAAATTGAATGAGTTAAATGAAGAAGGGTGAGTCATTGGAAATACAGTTAGGATATAAGAGTTTAGAGGTGCATATGAGTATTGAAGTATAAATAATCATGCGTTTTAATTGTTGTAAAAAAGAATAACGGATAGATATTTTTTACGTCTAGGGTTTTATCACCTCTTTATATTAATTGATCAATAAATCAGTAACCATATTCAATTTTAAGAAAACATATGTCTATTCTACGCAGCAGTAAAGTAGAGAGACGAAGAAGACACGGAGAGAAGCGAGATGCACGACCAAAGACAGACAGACGAGAGTTGAGCGCTTAGAGCGAAGAGCTAGGAAAAGAGAGAGAAGTGGACAAAGACGAAGGACGGGAAAAACGCAGAGAGGGGAGCTTGGGGAGAGAGGATGCGGAGTATGCATGACATGCACGGATCGAAAAAGATATGGAATCGTTGATGCGGAAGGTCGGTGGCAATACACTAAAAATTCAATTTTTAATCTCAATCAGTTTCAAAAATAATTTATCCATGTCTTACTGATGTATAACCGTAGTTCCTACGAGGCGAAATACAACACTAACGTTTGGAATGTAACTATTCGCGCCAAAGTAAGCCCGAGCGCTGGTAGTAGCTCGTCATTCGGTGACTTCGGCAGATCGGAGTTTTCCAGATGATCTAAAAGTGAGTTGAGCGGGTTTCAAAAGAATTTTCAGAATAGAAGATCAAGTGAGTTTCAGCCTGCGATACTGTTACTATAAGCCGCCTCTTCTAGTTTATCCGCATGACAAGGGTTTGTGCTCTCTCTTATTTCTCGCGAAGAGTATGGTACTCATTCGTGAGAGAGCTATATCCACTTTCGAGGGAGGAAAGTGCTCTATGATTGATTTAAGCAGACATAGTTAGAATCCTGCTATGTTTTATACAGTCCATGTGCGGTCTCGAGTGAGATATGTGTCAGCACTTGGTCCTCTTGTCTTGGAGAATCACAAACTACAAAAGAGTCAAAGGTATCAAGAGCACTAAGGTAGGCAAAGGCAGTTGTACAGAAGTTGCAAGAGATGAAAGATTTTGTGTAGAGAGATAAGAAAAGGAAGGTTACTCGTCACCTTTCTCTTTGTACAACACAGCTTTGCTGTCGCAGAGTATCCCTGCAAGAACATTTTAGCTGATACGGAAATACGAGATAGTGATAGGAGAACTGTAGATTTTTTGCATCTCGATGCCACTTGTCTCTAGCCTGAAGCAAGACTCTAAAATACGAACTGTGAGAGTGAGAACCAATCATGGATTTAGAGCAAAGAGAGATTTAGTTTTAGAAGGAATGAATGAGGAAGAAAAATTTATCAAGAACAAGTGAATGAACTGCTGCAAGCCTTGCTCCCATCATCCAACGATTACAGTCTACCCTTCTTTCTTTTTGAGACATCTTCATTAATACCCTATCTCATTAGTTTCCTTATTTGAGTTTAGCCAATATGCTATCATCAGCAAACTTGAAACCTACACCTTTCTACTAGATCCTTTCTTAGTAAATAATATACTACCTGTAAGGGAAAAGCCACTGACCTAAGAAATCGTTTACGACACAAAATGTTTCCTATTTCCCATCTTATCCACCATATTTTCATTGATTACCCTATTATTATTATAGATATTATATAATTATTTATTTATTTATTATTTATATATAATTTAATAAATAAATTATATTAATTATGTTTAGGTATTTACATTTTCAATATTCTCGTTTATCTGGTGCGATGTGAGATGGGGTTGTATATGCTTATTATATTATTTATCACTTATGATTATCATTTACTTATTCAAAGTTCATTATATTGACTCTATTCTTCCCTTCAACTTTCTTATCTTATTAGCAGAACTTAAAGGTGAATACCCAAAAATGAATGTACTCGTGCTTTAGAGTTTCCTTAATCCTTACGAGTTAAGAGTGAATTGACCCAAGCCCCCTGTTATCGCTTTAATACCCTAATATACTTTAACTTAATCCATATCTATCAAATTTTATATTTTTGATATATGTCTACCTTATATTAATCAGAATCAAAAGGAATTTATGAATTATTGAATTCAGCCTTAATTTATTACTCCCTTGATCATATAAATTATCATATATATAATTATTAATATATATATATATATCGGATAAGAATTGAACTGTGGTAAACAACCTATCTACGGAAGAATAGAAAGATAATAGATATATTATAAGTATTACAATTAAAGATAAAGATAAAAAATAGATAATAGAAATTTATAAAGGATATATTATATATAATAGAAAGTAGATTTATTTTGAATGTAACTAATTTTTCCATTAAACTATTTATTTTCATTATATCTAATTTAAATTAACAAATAAATATCAATATTAATACTCTCATTTACCCCACAATTATATTACTCACTCTGAATAATAGTATAGTAAAAATAATCAATAATATCTATTCAAAAATAATATGTAGACTTGTTGATCCAGTACATGGATTATACTCTAATTAAATATATAATAATATAAACTTAGCTTCCTACTTACTTCCTGACTGATTTTTTCCCTGACTTCCAGAAAGTGTGAACGGTGTATAAATATCTATTAATCATTATTGGCAGCCTATTTACTCAGTTCATAATTAAATTATTGAAATTTACTTTAGAAATAGAAAGCAGGATGGCAATTTTGGTGATTTTTTTTGCTTTTTTTTTAAAAAAATCAATTTGTGATTTTTTTGAATTTTTTTTTTTTTGATTTTTTTTTCCTATTTTTAGATTCGTACGTCACGCGATATAAATAATTTGTAACTCCTGCCAAATGATTATTTCACGTGACAGTTAACGAAAATCCAAAAATCAAAAATATCAAGAAAAAATTTCAAAAGAAAATCAACAAATGATTTTTTTTAACAAAAATCCAAAAAAATCAACTCCAAAATTGCCATCCTGCCCTGAGTAGAAACGTTCATCATCATGGATGAATTTTTAAAAAAATATTTTTTTTTTTTAGTAATCAGCCTGTACCTTCCCCATAGCTGTCCAACGCACTCTTTTTATTTGTTTTCCCAAAAGTAACAGTTTTTTTTTTATATAAAAGAAAATGTTTACAAAATATTTAAATTATTGCCTAGGTGAATTACGTCCACTGTGATCACAAAATTTCTAAATGGGGAGATTTAGGTTAACCCTTTTCTTACTGAGCATCTGAATTTTTTGATTTTAAATAATATATATAGCGTCTTCTTTTTGTCAAAGCTTTTCAGTTTTAACATCTTTCTCTGCTCCTTAAGGTTATTGATCTGGACGAATAAATTTCTTCTTTGCACCTTTTTAATCCAATTGGTTTTTGGCTGGTTTTGGACTCTTTGAGAAGTCGTTCTTCATGCCTCCTATGGGCAGCTCTTACATTTGTCAAAATTTTTTTGAGTGAAAGGAACTTTTATGAATACTTTCAATGATATCTTATAGCAAAAATTGTGCAACCTTTCTTTGAGAAATCAAAGATATTATGTTCTTTCCAGATTTCCACCTAAAATTACTTTTATTACAGAGGGAAAAAAAAAACCCCCTTCCCCTGTCGCATTTCCAATGCGAAAATATCAGTCCTGCCTAATTTAATAATTGAGACAATTCCATCCATTAACCTGATTCACCAAGAATATACATAGAAAAAAAAACCTTAAGTCTCTTAAGAAGGACAATCACATCCAACAAATAAGTTCCAATGATGAGAGCCCTTGGACAGCCTTGTACTTCAAAGGACATCTTTCCAATTTCTTTTCTGTCATTTTGATTAGCACAAGTCTGGCATTCAAGTTTGAATTTTAGAATATTACTTTCATTCGAAGTGACTTCTTTGAGGAGTTTTTATGTCTGAAATCCAAGATTAATACCTTTTACATCTACGCCAAATTGGTCCCTTTGTCATGTAAATACTAATGCAAAAAGCCTTAGTTGTGTAGCATGGCATTTTTAACTGGACTTGCAGAAATCTTTCCATAGATATTTTAGTTACGAGACAATTGTAAATCTGTGAACAGAAATGGAACAAAGTGGGTCTGAACGTTTGGAACTTTCCGTGAAAAAATGGTGTCACATTCTAAGCAAGAGCATTTTAAAAAAAAAAAGCCAGGTTCGCGAAACTTCAACACGTGAATTTTTCTTGAAACAGAAGACATTTTGTAATGTTTTTGTGTTTTAGAGATTTTCGGCTGTCAAATATCTTTATAGCATCATAAATACCTGAATTTTGCCCTTGGCATCTTTTATAAATAATATAATAAATGACATATCGCACCTGGCCAACAAAAAAATTAATTATCCAAACATTGAAATCTAACACAACTAAAAACTTTGCTGTCTGGAACACAGATTATAAACAGATTAAGTCATAAGTCATACAGTCTTAAAAAAACACAGTCCTATACCAATCCCCTTCAATCGGAAGGATGAACTTTGAACAACCTCTAGGAACAGAATAGGAAGAATAGTCAGGTAATTGTGAAACTAAAAATAGAAAGGAAACAGTGAGTAGAAGTCGGTTAGGGCCAATGTCAATTCCTCGAACATTCAAGACCCTTTCATTTCACCTTATCAAATACATCTCTCATTCGCACATTATACAGTAAGGAAAAAAAAATATATTTAAAATATGTAAACTTGGTACCATGGATCATTCTTCATATGTTTTTGAAATTTTTATAAATTTCCCTGACTTTTTGAAATTTCCCTGACTTTCGGCATATCTTAAAACGTTTCCTAAACACTTCTATAATATTCTATCCTGACTTTCCTACCCTATTAGACCTAATTCCAGAAGATGGACTGAGGAAGCCAGAGGCTAGAGGTAAGGTTTGACAGTAAGAATGAAAATATACCGTAAAAAAAAATAGGTTTTTTCCTCCAATTACTAGTCATCGTCCCATTCCTCTTACTTCCTGACTTTCCCTGACTTTCCAGAAAGTGTGAACCCTGTTTTTAAATCACCACCTCCCTAAGCCTCTATCCATCCTCGCTCCAACATGCCAAATCATCATCATACGCTATCATCTCCATCACTCCACCTCCTCACTCACCGCATCTAAATATGCAGTGAAGGGTATTGGGAACAATACACTATCCTGTTTGACCTTTGTACGTACAGTAAACCACTTTCCGTTTTCATAACCTGTCCTCACTTTACAGACCTCGTACATATCCGAATTGCTGTCCATAGCTTCCAGTCAACACCATAATTTTCCCTTAGGCATTTCCATAATCTTTTCATAGACAAAATCAAAAGCTTTCTCAAATCTATAAAAGCAACAAACGCTTTCTTAATAAATTCCCACTTCCTTTCGACTACCATGCTCAAGGCAAACACAAGATCTGTCATACTTCTATTTCTCCTGAATCCACGCTGCTCTTCACCAAGCTTAGGCTCTACAACCGCCCTCCATCTTTTTCTAGAATTCTCTCAAACGCCTTTGTCAGATGGTCAATCAAAGATATTTCTCTATAATTTTTGTAAAAAAACTGTACTTCCTTTTTCCTTGTAGTATATGGGGATTATGATAGTTTTACCTAATTTCTTCGTTCGTCATATTTCTCTCACACTAGCACTGATTAAAAAGGTTACATGTTGTTTCTTGTAACTTGTCCCCTACTTCCTTGATCAACTCTTTTGGTATGTTGTTTTCTCCTGGCGTCTTCCATTTTTCATATTCTTTAGAGTTTCTTCATATTCTTGTCTTGTTATAAGGTCCTCACTACCACCTCCTCCACTCTCTCCTTGTACTCTCTTTCATGGTCCTCTATATCAGCATTCAAAGTATCCTCACAATAGCACGTCCACCTTCCATTATCTTCTCGGGCTTCACAAGGATCTTCGTTCTTAATATTATTATTCCTCCTTTTTGGTCCCCTATATGTTTTAGCTAATCTTTATACGTTTTTCTCGTTTCCTGTCACGTCTTCTTATAATTCTTGAGCTACTTTTCTTGCAGCTTCCTTCCTTTATCTTCTTTTAATTCCTTCTGCTCTGTTCCGGGGTTGAACGTATTCTTCTCATGTTTATTCATTTCTTATTTTCAGTCATTTTTTCATTTTTGTTGTTTTTTCTGTTACCGTTTCTTTCACTTCTTCATTCCACCACAATGTGCGCCTTTTTCTGCTCCCCCTATCCACTTCTTTCCTAAAGACTCGACTGCTGTGCTTTCTATGACACTCTGCATATGAACATATACTTATTCATTTTTCATTTCTTCAATCTTTTCATTCAGTTTTTCTACATATAATATTTTATTCTCTTGTTCTTTCAAAGATTCTACCTTAATAACATCTTTTTTTTCTTTATTTTGTATTTTATCAATTTGTACTTTCAAATCCGTCACTACCAAATATATATTCTGAATCTAGGGTAATTCTGTTCAATTCTTCTACCTAAACCAGCCTATAGCAGCCAAGCGAAGAGACTATCTTCATATGATCTGATGTGTCGCTATGCAATATATATATATATATATATATATATATATATATATATATATATATATATATATATATATATATATATATATATATATATATATATATATATATATATATATATATATATATATATATATATTTATATATATATATATATATATATATATATATATATATATATATATATATATATATATATATATATATATATATATATATATATATATATATATATATATATATATATATATATATATATATATATATATATATATATATATATATATACATATATATATATATATATATATAGATAGTATATATATATATATATATATATAAGAATATTTTGTTACATATTCTCAGTTCCTTCCTCATTTATATATTTGATTCATGATTTTAAATTTTAATTTTAATTTAAATTTATTTTAATTAGTTTTATGATTTTTACAGATGGAAACTAAAAATTTGAAAATAAAACCGCTTAAAAAAATATATAATTTTTAAATTGATTTTGAATGGATTAACAAATTGATTTTTGTTTTTTACTTTTTTTTTAAAGGTTTAAACCATAGTTTAAACCATTAGATTTAAATCAGCCAACCCTAATTAGTCAAACTCTTCGTAAAACTCAGGCGAAAATATCAAACTAAAAAATAGAGTTGAATTCTGCTTTGAAAATCTTTTAGAAGCAAAAATTCTCAAACTTCACAATTATTAACCTACTACTCACATAAATACACACACATACACCCTTACACACACACACATACACACACACACACACACACACACACATCCACACACAAACACACACACATATATAATATATATATATATATTTATAGATATAAAGATATATATATATATATAATGAATAATAGTATATATATATATATATATATATATATATATATATATATATATATATATATATATATATGAGAGAGAGAGAGAGAGAGAGAGAGAGAGAGAGAGAGAGAGAGAGAGAGAGAGAGAGAGAGAGAGAGAGAGAGAGAGAGAGAGAGAGAGAGAGAGAGAGAGAGAGAGAGAGAGAGAGAGAGAGAGAGAGAGAGAGAGAGAGAGAGAGAGAGAGAGAGAGAGAGAGAGAGAGAGAGAGAGAGAGAGAGAGAGAGAGAGAGAGAGAGGAGAGAGAGAGAGAGAGAGAGAGAGAGAGAGAGACCCCTGTGTTTTATAAAAAAAAACGCCCACCCCAACAAAAAAAAAAACCAAAACAAAAGAAAGCAAACAAACATTTTTTTAAAAACTTAATAGAACAAAGAAAGACGTTATGAACGAACTCACTCATTCGTATTCGAATTCTCAAATATATATTTAAAATTGTTCGGAAAAAGAAATATCAGTTTTTTTTTCCTAAATAAAATAATCTGTTAAGACTAAAAAGTTTTTTTTTTTCATCTGAGTCATGAAGAATCATTTACCAAAACACAGATCTGGCACAAAATTTCTAAATCTACTATAAAAATGATAATAATAAATTTAGTGAAATATAATGAAAATAATGAAAAATATTGAACGAAACTCGGAAAAAAAAAAAATTATGGCTAAAAACGAACGATAAAAAATATTCTTTTTTGCATCACTATATATATATATATATATATATATATATATATATATATATATATATATTTTTTTATATAAAAATATATATATATATATATATATATATATATATATATATATATATATATATTAATGTATTTTATGATATATATATAAATATATATATATATATATATATGTATATATATATATATATATATATATATATATATATATATATATATATATATATATATATATATATATATATATATATATATATATATATATATATATATATATATGAAATTTGTTTATATCTTTTAATAAAAGATAGGGAAGACACTACGATGTTTAAAAAAATATTTCATAAAGCTTCAAACATATCCAAAAATAAAATTTAATAAACGAACAATGCGAATAAAAAAAATCGCGACAGACAGAATTTTTATGACCGTCCAATTTCCGGTCCCGTTTCCCGCCAATAACACTCTTTCCCTTCTCCCCCTCTTCTCATCAAATTTTAATTTGGAAAACAATAAAGTTGATTTAAAAAACTTTGAATTAGAAAAATTACAAACAATATAATTAATTTTTATCGAGAAATATATATATATATATATATATATATATATATATATATATATATATATATATATATATATATAGGAGAGAGTATATAGATATATATATATATATATATATATATATATATATATATATATATATATATATATATATATATATATATATATATATATATATATGATAAATGATTCTCATGCAATTAAAAATCATTTAGTGAATCGTTAAGCCTTAAGGAAACATAAACCCCACTACAAACATAAAATGACAAAAAGTCAATGTAAGTTAATTTAACTCTAAATTTATTAATTTATTTATTTATTTTTGTTATTAGTTTACACGAAATTTATATTTTATCAAAATTGTTAAAATATTAAAATAAAATTTATTCCTTGAAAATGACCGAAGTGTACGGACGAAAGCTTGGTACTTACTATACTTAAATCAATTGTTTTATTTTATTCAAGAATATTTTAAAGAAAATTTCTTCTGTTGAAAGAAATACTTTCAGGAGGCTTGAAAAAGCATCAAAATCATACATTAATAATAATAATAATAATAATAATAATAATAATAATAATAATAATAATAATAATAATAATAATAATAATAATGGAAAAATTTGCAATTATAACTTATCAAGATTTACAGACAAATTTTCAAAAAATACTGCCTAGGTTTTTTTTTAATGATAATTTCAGGGTTGGCAGATCACGTTTTTTAAGTCCATTTCCTGCCCTATAAGATGAGTTTCTTAAATAATAAACAGATCTTATTTTATATTTTCATTTCTTATTCCTTAAATGTTGATATAAATCCTCTAAATCCTTCCTCGAATAATCTTTCTTCAAAGAAAATGCTTCTTCTTATTACGGATTTATTTTCCAAGCACATTCACACACAAACACACACATGCGCGCACGCACGCACTCTCTCTCTCTCTCTCTCTCTCTCTCTCTCACTCTCTTCTCTCTCTCTCTCTCTCTCTCTCTCTCTCTCTCTCTCTCTCTCTCTCTCTCTCTCTCTCTCTCTCTCTCTCTCTCTCTCTCTCTCTCTCTCTCTCTCTCTCTCTCTCTCCCTCTCTCTCTCTCTCTCTCTCTCTCTCTCTCTCTCTCTCTCTCTCTCTCTCTCTCTCTCTCCCTCTCTCTCTCCCCTCTCTCTCTCCCTCTCTCTCTCTCTCTCCTCTCTCTCCTCTCTCTCTCTCTCTCCATCTCTTTTCTGTCTTCTCCATATATATATATATATATATATATATTATTATTATATATATATATAGAGATATATACACAAACATACATGTTATATATATATATATATATATATATATATATATATATATATATACATCTATCTAATATTTATACATTACAATGAATAATGTGATATTTCAATAAATATAAATATAAATATAAATATAAATAATAATAATAATAATAATAATAATAATAATAATAATAATAATAATAATAATAATAATAATAATAATAATAATAATAATAATAATGGAAACCGGCCAATCCCAAGCCTAGCGCAAACTTCTGAGGTAACCGCAGACGGAGGAATTAAAGAGAGGGAGATTAAAAATACAGCATGAAAAACAGATGAAGGCTAAAGAGTTCCACATAAGAGAGGTGGTTGGGGAAAGATGGAGCACCACAACGACAAGCCTGAGTTCCCAATATTCATACAGAATTCATGAGAGCAGGACACCCTTGTGCTACAAGGGTGACGCAATGGTAGCGGAATGCAAGAAGTCAACTCTCTTGAGCTCTTTCCGTTGTAGCACCTATAATTAAGAGATAGAGCACCAACGTCAAGTCGCACTGATAGAAGTTCGTTCAAGAGAGTTAGAAAGTAGGGGATAGTTTATTAATCTTTTAGCCTTAGACTCAACCCTATCCAAAAGAAGGGCGGAACCGGAGCCCACCCCAAATGTGAAACAGTACTCCATATAAGATACAAGGGCGGATAAGACCCTTATATAATTGAAGTAACTGTTCGGAAGAAAAAATTCCCGCTACCTGAATAGAACTCCAAGCTTCTTTAAGGCCACCTTAGCAACCGTTGTGATGTGAAGTTTCCAAGATAGTTTATTGTTTATGTTCAGACCAAGAATGTTTATGTTGTCCACAGGTGAGATGGGAGAGCCGTCGAAGAAGATAGGAAAGTTGGGAGGTGTTTTTGAGAGGATGATGTGAAGAAGTTTACTTTTAAAGAGTTGAACTTCACAAAGTTGAGGGGACCGCACCGGGAAATCCCATCCAAATCACCAAGAATAGAATCGGAAAGATTAAGTCGAGAAGTAACTCTATAAGCGAAAGAGGGAACAAATTTGAAATGAGTGGAAGAATGGAGAGTTGAATTCATCGTCGTAAGATTGAACAGCTGAGGATATTGTTTTTGAGAAGTAAGAATAAAGTTGGAGATAAAACAGAACTTTGAGGAACACCACAGTTAACAGGAAAGGAAGAAGAGGTCGCTCCATCAACAAGTGTCGATATGGAACGATCTGAGAGAAAACTAGAGAAAAGTGAACAAAGAGAATTAGGAAACCCAAATGAAGAAAGCTTAGAGAGCAGTGACGCACGCAAAGACTTTAGATATGTCAAGCGCCACCACACAAAGACTTTGGATATGTCAGATGCTTTGGATATGTCAAGCGCCATCACACAAGACTCCCCTAGTCCTTAAGGACAGAAGACTATGAATCAACGAGAAAAAATAATGTCGTCAGTTGACCTCGAACGACGAAAACCATACTGGTGACCTGAAAGGAGGAAATGAGAATTCAGATGATCCAGGAAATGAGATTTGAGGAAAGTTTCAAAGATTTTAGACAGAATACAAGTGAGAGCTATAGGACGATAGTTAGAAGGATCAGAGCGGCTACCTCTCTTCGGGATAGGTTGAACATACGTGAGCTTCCAGCACTAAGAGAAAGTGTTAGAATTAAGGCATCTAGAGTAGAACCCAGCGAGGACAGGCGCCAGCTCGGAAGCACACTCCTTCAAAACACGAGGAGAAATGCCGTCCGGGCCATTATCCTTCCTAACGTTCATAGGTCTCAGGATCTCATGCTCTCCATCATGTGTAATCATAGGCAGAACCATGGGACACCCGAGATGAGAAGGAGTAGGAATGAGGTTGCCAGAATCTTCCAGGGTGAAATTAGATGAAAATAGGAGGCTGTAGAAATTCGCCTTTTCAGAAGGAGTATCAACTACAGATCCGTCATAGCGAATAAGAGGAGGAAAGCAGATTTACAGAAGTTATTAGAGATGTTTTTGGTAAGGGACCAGAAATTTTTATCAGTAAAAGATCCAAGAAGGTCAGCGCACTTGCTTTTGGTGAAAGCACGCTTGGTCTGACGAATAATATCGCTGAGACGATTCAAAGTTGAACGAAAATTAGTAAAAGTAATAAAAGGAGAATTTTTCCGTTTCCGATAGGCATTGTTTCTATCCTGAAGAGCACGAGAACAAGTGCCATCGAACCACGAATTATGAGGAGAAAAATATTTAGTAGAAGGTGGAATGAACCTGCTCATTCCCTCGGAGATTACGGCCCCTACTTTTTCAGCAGTCACCGAAGCGTCCTCCGAGTCAAAGCAGGATTCATACCAAGGGTAGGTAGCAAAGAAGAGACGTACAAGCCCCAATTAGCCCGATTAGCGGTGAGCACGTTAGGCATGGTGGTCCTGCTGGAGAGAAAGTATTATAATTAAGAGCTACAAATTGTGGTCAGAGTTACCGATAGGAAGGTAAATTCTGTATTTGTAGAGAGAAGGAGAGGTAAACCATAGGTCAAGAGTGTTCAAGAATTGGTTAGGACGATCTGGGATGTGTGTAGGATCCTTAATCAACTGTTCCAGATCGTTGATAATACTGAATGTTTTGGCCTCCTTTACATCTGTATCAGTATGATAGTAGCCCAACCATTCGGTGTGATGTATGCTGAAAAGTCCCCTTAATAGAGGAACTAAACATTTGGATGAGAGTTAACCGTCTCGTGAGAGGTAGTAAGATATTTAAAATATGTTCTATTCAAATAGATGTAGTAGCAGTATCAGAAACACAAGAGTATAGTAGTAGTAGTTAGAAAGATCTTAAGAAATAGAATATCGAAGTTAGGAGGCTCAAAGTTTTCGAGATGTGTTACAGGTCTGTTAATGTTTATATAGGCGCATACTCCACTCTTGAGTCGCAAATTGTGAAAAAAGTTGTAGTTTGGGATATTAAGTTTATTAGAGGAAGAAAGGTTAGAAAGGTTAGAAAGGTCATACTCCACAGATTCGAAGTTAGGGTCTAGGCCACTGACACTGGCAAAGTCAATACAGACCGCACCTTTCCACGCCCACCCTCACCCCCACGTCCATACAGTCCTGTCATTCGTACAATCACTCACCCACACACACACACATTCACGCAAATTTACGTACAATCACTAAAAATACTGGAGTTAAAACCTTAAGAATAATATTTATGATAGTTTGTTTACAAAACTGGAAAGCAGAGATTAAAATCATATACAAGTAAATTTGTAAAATGTCAAACTTAGAAAGTTTATATCTATTAGCGATCATTGCTGAATACTTACTATATATATATATATATATATATATATATATATATATATATATATAGTATGTATATATATATATATATATATATATATATATATATATATATATATATATATATATATATATATATATATATATATATATATATATATATATATATATATATATATATATATATATATATATATATATATTGTCTATTATTTATGCAAACAGTTAGAGATCATTTCGAATCACAGTAGATTCACCATCAGTTAATTTATGATAATGAAATAAAGCGTTTTAGATTTTTCTAAGTTATTCTTCCAAATCGAAGAACGTTCTTGAGTTCATTTTCGATGAAAAATCAAATGAACATTCTTCAGTTTTGAGGTTTGTTTACATTTTACAGCACAGACCTAAGCCTATAAAGGCTATTAATTAGGATTTTTTAGTGTTATAGTTTATATATATATATATATATATATATATATATACATGTTTGAAACATGATATCTATATATATATATATATATATATATATATATATATATATATATATATATATATATATATATATATATATATATATATATATATAAACAAACATGTTTGAAACATGATCCCTTCGAGGAGTGACGTCACAACAAGATAAAATAAAATTTCTCAATTTTGTAATTTTTTTATAATTATATTTCACCAGTTCTTTGGGAAATAACATAATTAATATATTTCGAAGATAAAATAGTGGTTCGAAAACTTGAAAACATTAAAAAAAACATTTTTTTACGATTTCATGTGACGTCACAAGTCAAGAATAAATACTCAAGAATGAAAAGAACGAAAAAGAGCAATCTTACGGATGGAAGAAAAATTCCCAATTTCGCTAGAAAATTGTCTTCCATTTGGAAGAAATTTGACAAATCAAATGGGAAAGTGAAGAATTTCTTCCGTTTGAAAGAATTCTTGCCAAATCAAAAACGCCTTAAGATAAAATAATAATAAGAACAAAAATAATAATAATAATAATAATAATAATAATAATAATAATAATAATAATAATAATAATAATAATAATAATAATAATAATAATAATAATAATAATAATAATAATAATAATAATAATAATCTTAGATACATAGAAACGAAATCACATTGACAGCACAACAGTGCCAAGACAGAATCGAATGAAGAATGGTTGGTTGGTAAATAAAGAAATGTATATTATTAAAAGAAAAGCTAATAAAAATCGCAATAAAATGCAAATGATTAAAGAAGAAATAAAATAATAAAATGAGTAAAATTAAATATAAAATTAAAATTACAATAAAATTAAGATCTGAAGTTAAAATTAAAAACAAAATTAAAATTAAAGTTCGCAGTAAAATATAGCAGCAAAGTAGTTTGAAGAACCCATTTATCGTCAGTGACCCAAAGAGCAATACGAGTCACAAAATCTGGAAGATGGTGGAAGTGCTTTTTAATAAGGGAAGGAGACAGGTTCTTTTATGCACAAAGACTCCAGTATTATCTTGTCCAACGCCGAAGGGGCCGAACAAAGAACATCAGAATCCATCAGAGGCAAGATGATCTAAATTCTAAAGCACAAACTCGATCTCTTATATCAGAGTGCTAAGAGTGTGTCAAGGGTCTTCCAGTTCTGTAGGAGACTCTCAAGTGCTTGCTGACCCTGATGACAAGTTGTTGTTCAATCTCCAAGACTGAAGACCTGTGTAAGCATGGTAGGAAAGTCTTCAAATCGGAAAAAGGATCAAGAGTGGAAGTATTGATGGAAGTAAGTTTCACTTCACAATGGTGGTAAAATCTGCAATAATTTTGCTTAGTCCGTAAGAGAGCTAAATAATGTAAGCTCAAACGAGTTCCAACTTGGGAACAGTGGTTGAATGTAACTTAGACATGCATAAATTTGAAAGAAATGATCTGACAGATTTATCCAATAACGCTGCAAGATACAAATAAACTAAATGAATTTCTTAAGAACCTCGTCATGAAATCTGAGCTATTCAGAACTGAGCTTGAAAGCTTTGTGAATACGACTGAAAATAGCGTAAAACCTAAGCCCGTAGAGGATAAAACTGAAAACGTTAGGGGCCAAAAAGTGAAGTAGAGGTAGGATTCATGCAGAAAGAGGGAAAAGAAAACCTTTTAAGTTGTAAACGTTTTTGACCATTGCATTGATCTTTAATTTTAATAAGATTTTTACTTATATTTTATTTTTACATGTGTTCTGAAAATGTATTACTAAGGACATTAGGTTTGCTGCAGTATTTGTCACTTTTTTAATTATCTTTTTATTTAAGATTTATGACTTAACTACTTTATTAATTTATTGTTTCAACTTTCCATATTTACAATATATTTCATTTCATTATACACATTCTACACCATCTCTCTGGTAGGACTTTCGTCCTGTCAGTTGGGCCAGCATCTTCTTTCCTTCTGCCTCGAAATTTTGATCCCGGAGCACTCTAGGAAAA
>JABUQX010086370.1:22500-45000 GCA_015478945.1 Trachelipus rathkii
TATAATTAAGGTAAATGACAAAGCACGTAACTCCAGCTTTAGCGATTGGGGGAAGGTTGTGGCGGGGGAATGTTGAGTACGTGGTACATTCAGGTGCGAATTTAACCGCTATAACCATGGAAAGGATTGTGCGTCGACTAACACTTGATGAGCCCGTAGAGATTACCGTGAACTAGTTCGACGGTTTGGTGTGGCGCAAACAAACAGTGCGCGGGTCCTGCAGCGGTACCATGACACCCAGGAGCACGCAAGGTGGCGGGGCCAGGGAAGGCCACGAGCCAAGACTGGCGTTGAAGACCGTTTTCTGCGTATGCGGGCCGTAAGAGACAGCCATACAACAGCAAGGCACCTTCAAATACAGCTGCAGGAGGTACATGGGAGCCGTGTGAGTGATAATACTGAATAGCCAACGTCTTGCGGAACATAATTTGCGACCACGAAGGGCAGCCATAGAACCACGACACACCAGAGAGCATCGACGGGCGTGACTAGCATTTGCCCGGGAACACCTACATTGGACCGTCGGCGATTGGACGAATGTGCTGTTTACGGATGAGTCCAGAGTCGGTCTCTACACCTCCGATCGGCGATTCAGAGTCTATCGACGACCTAATGAAAGGTACGTGCAATGTAATATGCGAGAGGTATTGACATTTTGGAGGTGGATCTCTCATGGTCTGGGGAGGCATTTCTTTAACGGGTCGTACAGAGTCGCACGTCCATGATGGCGGTTCCTTAACACCGCACGGTACATCTCAGATATCCCGAACAGTATGTCTTGTCATACTACCCCATGCATCGGCAGCTGATTGTCTCTAGTGAGTAGTAGGAGCGGTCAATTCGAGATTTGTCGCTTTTACCTGATCTTTAACCCTTTACCCTCATTCCCAGGCCTAATAAACTGTGGCTGCTGGAGCCCAAATTTACTGACCTGACCTTAGAGTTTTGCCTTTTTTAAAGTCTTTACCTTTTGACCCCCATTCTTTTGATATGCCTTTACTTCTTTGGACTTTACCTTACACCACCTGCTTCACGGGCCAATTTTACCACGGTATGAGAATCCTGTTTTTTGAACCCTGAGGCCCACTTTTTGGAGAACCTGGTTTGAACCCATTTTTTGAGAACCCTGCACCCTGTAATTTGCAACCCTCTCGGAAGAAGGGTTGTGTTTGCCGCGTCAGCAACTGTATGTATTGGCCTGACTCTTTTGGGACGTGCTACTTCGCCCACGCCTGATCTTCCTTACTTAGCCCTTGATACACATACCTGCTTGACCATGTTACTTGGACTGGTCCCTGGATCTTCCATTAGGGTCGTTTGCCACGCAGTAATTTTATTGTCTTGTCTCTTCATAATGACTGAATGACAATTTTTGACTAACCCTAGATTTAGCAGCCCACTTAATCATGGTATTTTTTGATCTTCTCGCTTAGCCCATTTGATACTACTCATTTGACATGATATTGCTTTTACCACATAGGGTCGTGGGTCAAATTTGACTAGTATTTGTCCTTCCTTTAGGATTGTAGTTCGTTTTTTGATAAAATCTTTGTTTGTTTGATCCATGCTGCTTAGCGCCTTGACCTTACATATATCATGAGGTCACACTCACGCTAACTGATACTTGATGTATCCACCACCGCAAGGAGATCTATGATGTTCTATTTAGTGTTCTACGAGTACAGATGAGGTTAGCCAGCAGTGCCGGGCAGCCATGCCAATGAGTGCCAAGGCAGCCACAGTGCCAGTGAGCGACAGTGCCGCGAGTGCCAGTGCCACCGACACTTTTTCAGCCTTTCTGAGCCTGCCTCTAGGTGTTCACCGGTACATAAGGAGGGAATCGATTGGCGCATATTAAGCCGTTACTTTACTGGTATTATATTTTATAACACTTATACCACTTCACTCTCCATAGATTATATTGTTCCATTCATCACAGGTACACTTTATTACCTCACACACCCCCCCAGGCTTTGATTCATTGTCGCTCAGCAGCCATGCCCCAGCACGTCTTCTCAGCATTGATACCTTCAGCATTAAACTTCAGCATTCTCAACTTTCTGAAGGTTCATTCTTGATACCATCTATATTGATGATTCATCTTGATTCCTTGATGCACCATTCTCCCATCGATAGAACACATATTATGCCTCCCAGCCCAGCGCCCACTTAGCCTCTCTCAGATGGACTTGCACTACTTGAGGTATCGTCGCGCGAATGAAAATATATATTATGTCACCATTTTACCATTATTCGACAGCTGGTAATTTCTGTTTCGCGAGATTATGAGGCCAGTCATTTATCACTAAACATTTTTGTTGCATTTTTTGAATCCACATGACCTACATCACATATATTTATTAACATTATTTTTACTAATACTTTCTACTTAATACTTTTAATTTATAATTTTTTAAATATGTAAGAATAGTTATAAAACATCATTTTTACATCTGGTAATGAAATTTATTAAAACATATATTTTACGTACCCTAAAGTAGTAAAGCAGTAAAACAAAAGGTGTTATTACCTAACACCTAGGGGATTAGCATTTACTGTTTTACTGCTTTACTGTTTTCATCTCTGCTTATTAAAGCGGACCATAGCCTCGTTTTGACTTCGCTTTACTTCGCTTTAATCATGTTTTACTGCTTTATCTCGCACACGACCCTCGCTTTACTGCGACTCTGCCATTGCTTTAACTCTACAGCCAGACATATTGTTGTTTTCTTTATTTTTTTATTTTGTTTTAATACTTTATTATTATTTATTTTTATTTGTTTATCACTTTTTATTTACAAGAATAAAACAATGATTTCGGTTAGGCAACGATTTTATTTTAACAATTGTACGAAATTTGCAAACACATATTTTACACAGCCTGCGCCAGCAAAGCAGTAAATCCAGAGGTGTTCATTACCTGGTCACCTAAAGGCGCCTCTGCCTTTACCGTTTCATCGCTTTATCATCGGATTTTTTCGTTTAACTCATGGTCAAGAACCTTACTTTCAGCTTATCGTTTTTAATCCAAATCTAGGGTCTCTAAATCAGCTGTTTACGTTAACTCTGCTTTTACTGCTTTAATCATATATTTATTAACATATGTTTTTTATATTTTTATTTTTGTTTTAATACTTTTATTTATTATTTATTTTATTTTTGTTTTTAATACTTTTTATTTTTGATTTGTGGTCGTAACAAAAACAGAGCTGGTCATAGCACCATTTTGTTTTAACAGCTACCGTCGCCATTATTGTTAAAAACTTAATTACAATCAAAAGCAGTGTGCTAGCAAAACAATAGAGAGGTAAGAGTTACCTTAACACCCAGGGATTATACGCCTTTGTTTCACTGCTTTTACTGCTTTAACTTCTGCTTTATCAGCTTAATCATGTTTAATAGCTTAACTTTCATTTCTAGTGTTTTTAACTTTTTCATTGCTTTAACTTTCAGTTGTTTTTAATTTCTGTTTTCTGTTTTTAATCATATATTTATTAATATTGCAGTTTTTTTATTTGTTTTTTAATACTTTTATTTATTTTATTATTATTTTATTTATTTTTATTATTATTTTTATTATTTTTATTATTTTATTTTTATTATTTTATTATATTTATTGTTTACTTCATGCCTATTGTTACATTATTTAGAACACACACACATGCATATTATAGCGACGATTAGCGCATGACATTGTGGCATTTTATATGACACAATTACTGGCGACATGAGGACAATATTTTACTGGCGACACTACATTTGCTTCATAGACACTTTACATTTGTTGTTTACAATACAGGGTCACATTATCACACACACACATCACCACTCTCAGCCACTTGGCAATACTCATGATAGCCTTGCTGCCACGCCACTGGGCTTCCGGCGACGATTGTCCATCAGACACTTACATTTACACTCAGCACACACGCTTGCTTACACTGACACAGATTTGCTTCATCACCACACATTTGTTTACACCACAATGCCACACAGCAGATTTGCACTTGATTCTGCACACAGATTACACAGTACACACACACACACACACACTAGCTGCTGCAGATCATCTTCAATATATAATGAGTATTTATTAAAAACATTTTATGTTTGCTCACCACATTTATACATCATTCAGTCATATCCAATTATTGTTTAAAACTTATAATAAATCAAACATTGCCTTTGAACAAAAGAATTTATTATTAACTGCTAATACTTTTTGTTTATAAATTTTACATCGTTTAAAAATATCTTTACTAAATTTACGAAATTTTATTAAAAACATACTACGTACTTCCAAAGCAATAAATCGTAAGTTGCTACTCTAAGCTATGCCACGTTTTGTTCTATTGACTTACTGCCTTACATCATCTTTAGCCATGTAATATGTATAAAAATAACAAAATAACTGATATTTAGTTATATTTATTAAACAATTTAAGTTTTATTTAAAAACAATAATTACTCACCACATTTATATTATTTGACTGATGTCTAAAATACTAGTTTTTTGGTATCGCTTTATTGATTATTATTATTAAGATGTATATTGACACCCATCACGAGAAAACATACACTATCAACCGATCTTCTTTCAAATGTGTTGAAATAACTGTTTTTAGGTCTAAATTGATAATCCTTTAAAATAAGATTTAGTCACTATAATATACAAATCGATCTTTTCTGTAAATGGGTGCAATATTCACATTAGCTCAATTTAGGCCCAAATTTAGATAACTTTAGACTTGGCTAATAGGTCGTGCTAGTATTTCGCAGATAACATTAGCATTATTATTTTATAAATATACTAACCGAAACATGTTGACTGGCAAGATCCTTAAGAAAATGTTTTCTCTTACTGTATTGAAATGGGTGTCCTTACCCTACCTGTATCGAGAATTACGACGGCTTTTGAATAACTTTGTTCTTGGGCTTGAGCAGGTGTGTACGCCGAGTTTTGGGATTCAAATCATTTAAATACAAAGTCATTTCCTTTAGCTAAAGCAGCGGCGCACGTTATTCGATTTAGCAGTGTTTTATTTTTACTAGTATATCATATTTAATAAATACTTGTGATATTAATTTCACTAGAATAGATAATAATTAATTCACTAGTTCATAAGCTAACCACCAGGGCTCAGCATGAGCCCCACCCGCAAAGGCAGCCAACCCTGCACCCGCTGGGGCGTCCCGCAGCGTCCCCAGCCCGCTGCGTCCCCGCCCGACGCGTGTGCCCGCAGGCGCAATATTTCCACGTAACCGCCGCCGCGTGCGCCCGCGGGCGGGGTACGCGCGGGCGGGGACGTGGCGCGACGCCCCAGCGGGTGCGGGGTTGGCTGACTTTGCGGGTGGGGCTCACGCTGAGCCCTGGTGGTTAGCTTATGAACTAGTGAATTAATTATTATCTATTCTAGTGAAATTAATAATTATTCCTCAATGTAAGTATTTATTATAAATATGATATACACTTAGTAAAAATAAAACACTTTTAATACAAATCAGATAACTTGTGCACCGCTTAACAGCTAAAATGACTATGATTTTAAAATGAGTTTGGGTCTAAAAGATAATAAAACACACACCTGCTCAAATACAAGTTTAAAGAACAAAGTTAATTTTCAAAAGACGATAAAATAATTCTCGACCAATCACATACGAGGTCATATAGAGATAAGGATTACCCGACCAATCACAAGTAAGGAAAACATTTCCTTTTTACCTGCTTAAAGGATCTTACCGATCCAGCATGTTTCAGTTGGAAATATATTTATAAAATAATAATAACAATGATTCTTGTCTATACGGGAAATACCTTTTGACCTGGTATTAGGATTAAATTAGCCCGTCTACAAAAAGGATTATCCTAAATTTAGGCCTAAATTTAGGCCTAACGTAGTTATTGCACCACATTTTACAGAAAAAGGTCAGTTTGAAATATATTTTGACCTGGAATTAGGCTTAAATCGCCCCGGGTTACAAAAAGAATTATCCTAAATTTAGACCTAAAGTAGTTATTTCAACACATTTTACAGAGAGAGGTCAGTTTCGTATCTGTAAGGAGTGCGGGTTGTTGTGTTTTCTCGTGATGGATTGTCAATGTACATAGATAATAATAATAATAATAAAGAAAACCCGAATTATTTAAAAAACTTTGAAATATTTTTAGTTAACATCGAGTGAATAATATAAATGTAAGTGAATAATTGTTATTTTTAAATAAAAACTTAGAATGATTTTAATAAATACATGTTATGTTAGCAGAGAAGAAACTTATTTTGTTATTTTTATACTTATTACATGGCTAAAGATGATGTAAAGCAGTAAGTCAAGAGAACAAAACGTGGCATAGCTTGGTGTAGAGGGGTGCTGGGGCTGACCTTACTGATTTATTGCTTTAAGGTACGTAAAATATATGTTTTTAATAAAATTTCATAAAATTTTAGTAAAAGTTATTTTAAAACTTGATAGTTATAAAATTTATAAACAAAAAGTATTAACAGTTAATAATAAATTCTTTGTTCAAAGATAATGTTTGATTTATTATAGAAGTTTTAAGAAACTTTGAAATAATTTTAGTTGTATTTGAATGAGTAATATAAATGTACGTGTTTAATTAAACATAAAATGTTTAATAAATTATACGTTATATGTGTAAGTGAGTGTGTGTGTGTGTGTGTGTGTGTGTGTGTGTGTGTGTGTGTGTGTGTGTGTATATCTGTGTGCAAGTAAATCTGTGTGTGTAAGTAAATCTGTGTGTGAGTGTAAGTAAATCTGTGTGAGTGTAAGTAAATCTGTGTGAGTGTAAATCTGTGTGTGAGTGTAAGTGTAAATGTAAGTGTCTATGGACAAATGTAAGTGTCATAGTGAATGTGTGTATAAGTATCATAGTGAATGTGTGTATAAGTGTAAGTGTGTGTGTGTGTGTGTGACCACATGTGTATAAGTGTAAATGTAAGTGTTTATGGGTAAATGTAAGTGTCATAGTGAATGTGTGTATAAGTGTCATAGTGAATGTGTGTATAAGTGTAAGTGTATGTGTGTGTGTGTGTGTGTGTGTGTGTGTGTGTGTGTGTGTGTATGTGTGTTCTAAATAATAATAACAATAGGCATGAAGTAAATAACACTAAGTATAATAAAAATAATAAAATAAAATAATAAAAATAATAAAAATAATAATAAAAATAAATAAAAATAATAATAAAATAAATAAAAAGTATTAAAACAAAATAAAAAACATAATGTTAATAAATATATGAGTTAAAACAGTAAAGCAGAAAGTTAAAACAGTAAAGCAGAAAGTTAAAGCAGTAAAGCAGAAAGTTAAAGCAGTAAAGCAGAAAGTTAAAGCAGTAAAACAGAAAGTTAAAGCAGTAAAACATGAGTTAAAGCAGTAAAGCAGAAAGTTAAAGCAGTAAAGCAGTAAAACAAAGGCATACTAATCCCCTAGGTGTTAGGTAATAACACCTCTATTGTTTTACTGCTTTACTGCTTTAAGGGTTGTAAAGTATATGTTTTTAATAAAATTTCGTACAATTTTATTAAAATAAAATGTTTATATAACAGAAACTCTGTGTGTTTTTATTCTTACATTACAAATTAAAAATAAAAAAGTATTAAAACAAAAATAAAAATAGAAATAATAAATAAAAAGTATTAAAACAAAATAAAAAATATAAAAGAAAACATAATGTTAATAAATATATGAGTTAAAGCAGTAAAGCAGAGAGTTAAAACAGTAAAGCAGAGAGTTAAAGCAGTAAACATGAGTTAAAGCAGTAAAGCAGAAAGTTAAAGCAGTAAAACATGAGTTAAAGCAGTAAAGCAGAAAGTTAAAGCAGTAAAGCAACAAAGGCATACTAATCCCCTAGGTGTTAGGTAATAACACCTCTATTGTTTTACTGCTTTACTGCTTTAAGGTATGTAAAGTATATGTTTTTAATAAAATTTCGTACAATTATTAAAATAAAATGTTTATATAACTGAACTCTGTGTGTTTTTATTCTTATTAAAAATTAAAAATAAAAAAGTATTAAAACAAAAATAAAAATAGAAATAATAAATAAAAAGTATTAAAACAAAATAAAAAATATAAAAGAAAACATAATGTTAATAAATATATGAGTTAAAGCAGTAAAACAGAGAGTTAAAACAGTAAAGCAGAGAGTTAAAACAGTAAAGCAGAGAGTTAAAGCAGTAAAACATGAGTTAAAGCAGTAAAGCAGAAAGTTAAAGCAGTAAAACATGAGTTAAAGCAGTAAAGCAGAAAGGTAAAGCAGTAAAGCAGTAAAACAAAGGCATACTAATCCCCTAGGTGTTAGGTAATAACACCTCTATTGTTTTTTACTGCTTTAAGGTATGTAAAGTATATGTTTTTAATAAAATTTCGTACAATTGTAGTAAAAATGAATGTTTATATATCAGACACTCTGAATTTTTTTCTTCTTACATACAATTTTTAAAAATTTATAAATTAAAAAGTATTAAGTAGAAAGTATTAAGTAAAAATAATGTTAATAAATATATGTGTTAAATAATAGGTCTGTAATGAGTTACAGTTTTAGGTTCGCGAAAATGTTTTTAATAAAAATGTTTAAGTATGAAATAAAAATGAATGACTCGTAGTATATTTGAAACGAAATTCTTTGAAATGTTTAAGTATGAAATAAAAATGAATGACTTATAGTATATATATTTTTCATTCGCGCGGCGGGTCGCACCTGTGGGTGCGGGGCCTCCATCCTTTGCGGGGAGGGGGCTTGCTGCGCCCTGGTGGGCAGCTTATGAACTTGGGAAGACATTAATATTAACTCTGTTCTATGATGTGGGAAGAGATGAGCCATCAAAGGTGATTTCATCAAAGATGAATCATCAATATAGATGGTATCAAAGATGAACCTTCAGAAGTTGAGGCATCAATGCTGAGACATTAATGCTGAGGCATCAATGCTGAGGCATTAATGCTGAGGCATCAATGCTGAGGCATTAATGCTGAGGCATCAAAATATCGAGAGTGTGTGAGTAAAAGTGTAAGTGTACCTGTGAGTGTAAGTGTATATGGTTTAATGTAAGTGTCTATGGAGAGTGTAAGTGATTATAAGTGTTATAAAAATACTAACTCATAGTAGGAAGCATTCTAGCAGCTTGTAATGTACACCAATCGATTCCTCATACCTTATTACCTAGGGGTAGACACCCCTATTAGGGCTATTCTAGGCTCAGGGGAGGCTAGAAAAGGCTTGAAAAAAGTGGCACTCAGTTGGCACTATGTGGCACTCACTTGGCACTATGTGGCACTCACTTGGCACTAATTGGCACTCATTGGCACTCACTTGGCACTCACCTGGCACTCACCTGGCACTCATCTAATACTCATAGAACACTAATAGAACATCACTAGATACTCCTTACGGTGATTGGGAACCAGCAAAGCCATCAAGTTAGCGTGGGTCAAAAATGACCCATGGTATATGGTAAGGTCAAAGGCTAAATATCATGGTCAAACAAGGTAAAGACATCAAAAACGGGCAGTCCCTAAAGGAAGGACAAAAAATTACCATGGGTCAAATTTGACCCACGGTATATGGCAAGGTAAAGCCGAAATATCATGGTCAAACAAGGTGATATCAAAAATAGGGCTAAGCCCCTAAAGGAAGATCAAAATTACGGGGGTCAAAATTGACCCATGGAATACCAAAGGGTTGGTCAAAAATTTCCGCAAAATGGACCCATGGAAGACCAAAGGGTAGCTAAAAATTACAAAAAATGACCCATGGAAGACCAAAGGGTTGGTCGAAATATCATGGTCAAACAAGGTAACGACATCAAAAAGGGCTAAGCCCCTAAAGGAAGATCAAAAATTACCGTGGGCAAAAATGGCCCACGGTCGAAAAAATTAGGGGGCGTAAAATAGGGGGGGTAATACGTACAACGGTTGCTGACGCAACCATTTTCCTTCTTCGAAGGGTTGCAAAAATTAGGGTAGCCGTAAAATTAGGGTTCTCAAAATTAGGGTTCTCAAAAAATTAGGGTTCTCAAAAAATTAGGGTTCTCAAAAATTAGGGTTCTCAAAATTAGGGTTCCAAAAAATTAGGGTTCTCAAAATACTGTGGGCCAAAATTGACCCATGAAGACGGAAGGGTTGGTCGAAAAAGGCGTAAAGTCCCAAAAGGCAAGGCCTAAAAAGGTAAAGTCCCAAAAGGTAAAGGCCCAAAAAGGTCAAAGGCCCAAAGGTCAAAGGCCCAAAAAGGTCAGGTCAGGTAAAAAATTTGGGCTCAAAAAATACGGTTTGCCCAAATTTTAGGGTGGGGTAAAAGAGGTCAAAAAGGTCAAGGTAAGATGGGGTAAAAGCGAGCGGTGTCCAGTTGGCCCTTCCTACTACTCTAGTGCATGACAACGCAAGATCACATAAGGCCAGATGTGTCACAGAATACCTAACGACGGTGTAAATCAGGACATTGGATTGGCCAGCATACAGTTCCGACCTAAACCCAATTGAACATTGTGGGACATGTTGAAACTGCGGTTGCGACAGCTGCAACCACCGCCAGGAACCCTCCAGCCGCTGGGGCAGGCGGTGGGTCGCATATGGGATCAGATTTCCGTGGAGGACATTCGGCATCTCATTGAGAGCATGCCACGACGGTGACAAGCCGTCATCTATGCCAGAGGTGGCCATACACGTTATTGAGTAACACCATCCACACACGAACCCTTCACCGCGATAACGTCCCACATTGGAGGAAACGCATCAATCACATACAGGACCCTAGTGGATTCCTGGGGCCTCTAGACAATCTTACCACTATATAATGTGTTCCCGATGCTATGTTATTTGCATAATAAAGTTACACAGCGTTCTGGTCTTTTCTGTAACCTGTTAACGTCATATGAGCTAGTGGTGAGTTAATTTTATATTATTATATATATATGTGTATATATATATATATATATATATATATATATATATATATATATATATATATAGTATATATATATATATATATATATATATATATATATATATATATATATATATATATATATATATATATATATATATATAATTCTTATACCGTTGGATAAAGACGTGTTATAAACAGAAGATACAGAAAGAAATCAGCTGGGAAACTTCGCGAAAGTGAAGAAAAAAGAAAATTTTATGAAAAATAAAGTTCTCTACAAGATTCAAGTTTTTAACGATTTGGAAATTTTTATCACAAAATGAGAAAAATAATTATTTTATGATTTTAAAAATTGGTATTGAAAATATAATAAGTGAATTTTGATCGATAAATAAATAAATTGTGAAGTGGCATAATTACCAGTATATGTGCTTTTGGACTCTTAGATTTTGTTGAGGTTTCTTGCCTTGTTTTACTTGAAGAAGAATATTCAAGGATCTCAAGGATCCAAGTGCAACTTAGTAAAAGTAACATAAGTAATTCTAAATAAAATTTAAGTACAAGTGTTGCTACAAATCATCATCAGGAAAGAATAAATTTACTGAGGTTTCCTACTTTGTCTTACGTGAAAAAGATCACCTCAAGGTTTTCAAGTGCAACTTATTAATTAAGTGTAGAAAAAAAAGCAAAGGAACTCTAGAAGAGTATCTTCAAGACAGAAGGAGATTACATCAAGGATCCTTTTGATTTTACTATAGGAATAGATTCGAAATCTGAGAAGAAGAGGAGTGTCTTCAACAGTAGGAAGAGTATACATCAAAGTAATTATTAATTTGTAAACAATAACATAAGTTTTAATTTAAGTTTTATATATATATTGTGAATTAGTTTTAGAATATAGATTTAGGGTATTTTTAGGGTGTGGTTGTTTGAGCGGGGTTTGGAGCTTGAGGTATTGGGAAGTGCCTCAGGTTGTGGGATCCCGGTAAGCGTGCAGCCAAATCAAGTGTGGGAATAGTAGAAAGTAGAGTGGTGAATAAGAGGGTCAGGATAAAGAGAGTAAGGGGGAGTAATATATGAATATATAGATTCGACTAGAGTGGGTTGTATGAATGTGAGAGGGATAAATGAGGATTTGAAAAGGGAAGAAGTAGGGTTAATGTTCGAAGAAAAAAGGTTGGATGTGCTAGGGTTGACAGAAACAAAGCTGAAAGGATAGAAGGAGATGGACTTTGGAAAATTTAAGGGTATGATTTCCGGGGTGAAGAGAGAGTGAGGGCGAGGGAAGGGGTAGGAATAGTTATGAGGAAAGAGTTGTGGGATAAGGTAAAAATGTGCAAATAGGTGAGTTCGAGAATAATGTGGGTTAAAATGAAATTTGGGGGGGAAATGTGGGTTTTTATATGCGCGTATGCACCAGTAAATGGAGCGAGGGAGGAGGAGAGAGAAAGATTTTGGAGTGAGTTGAATGAATGTTGGGAAAGTTTCGGGGTAAATGATAAAATTTGTTTATTAGGAGATTTGAATGCAGGAGTGGGAAGAGAGGAGATGGGGAGAATTATAGGTCCATTTGGGGTAGGGGAAAGGAATGATAATGGAGAAAGTCTGTTAGAATTGTGTGTTGATAGAAGAATGATAGTTGGGAATACTTGGTTCAAGAAAAGTGAAAATCATAAGTATACATGGAAGAGTGAGATAACGGGGGGAGGGCGATATTGGATTATGTGTGTATAAATAGAAAGGATAGAGGCAGATTACTAGATGTAAATGTATTCAGAGGGGCAGGTAGGGGGTTATCTGATCACTATTTGGTGGTTGCAAGGTTAAGGGGAGAGGTAACGGTTAGGAAAGAGAAAAAGAGGAGAATAGAAGTCATAAAGGTGGAAAAATTAGATGAGGCAATGTGTAAGAGGGAGTTTAGGAGGGGTATGGAGGATAGGTGGAGGGACGTGAGAGGGACGGAAATTAGGGAAGTGGAGGAGGAGTGGATGAGATTTAAAGAGACAATTTGTGAAGAGGCCAGAAGGATATGTGGAGTAAAAAGGGTGGGAGCAAGTAGAAGGAAAGGAAGTGAATGGTGGAGTGAGGAGGTGAAAGAGTTGGTGAAAAAGAAAAAAGAGGTTTATGTGAAATGGTTGGGGAATAGGAGAAGGGAAAGCTGGGAGGAATATAGAAGGGTTAGAGTGGAAGCAAAGAGGGCAGTGGAGAGGGCGAAGAGAAATGCAAATAATGAATGGTGTAGAAAAGTGACAGAAAATTTTGAATCAGGGAGCAAGATATTCTGGAAAGAAGTAAATAAAAAAAGGAAGAAGATGGAGGGGTTAGGGGAGAGGGTTAAGGGAGGGGAAGGGGAATGGATAGGAGGGGAGGATAGGGTGAGGAAAAGATGGGGGGAATATTTTAGAGGATTATTGAATGAAATGGGTGGGAGAGATGAGGAGGATTTACAAGAGGTGAGGATGGGGGGGAAGTGGGGCAGGAAGGGGATATGGAAATACAAATGGAAGAAATTATTAGGGCGTTAACTAAAGGAAAAAAAGGAAAGTCCACAGGTCTAGATGGTGTGAGTATGGAAATGTTACAGATGGGAGGCAGAGGGGTGGAGGAATGGCTGTATAGGTTATATAATTTATGTTGGAGGAGAGGTTCCACAGGATTGGGAGGATTGTAGTTTAGTATTCTCCCATACACTTTCCCTACGACACTCAAAAGACGAATTATAGAGGTATTTGTCTTTTGAGTGTAGTAGGGAAAGTGTATGGGAGAATACTAATTGAGAGGGTGAGAGATTTAACGGAGGAGAGAATGGGGGAAGAACAAGGAGGATTTAGGGTGGGAAGGGGGTGTGTGGATCAAGTATTTACAATGAAGATGCTTGTGGAGAAAGGTATAGAAAGGAAAGGGAAAGTGTATGGGTGTTTTTTAGATCTGGAGAAAGCATATGATAGAGTGAAGAGGGGGGAATTATGGAAGGTGCTGGAGGAATATGGAGTAGGGGGTAAATTAGGTAAAGGTATTAGGGCCTTTTATAGGAATAGCAGAATGTGTGTGAGAGTATTAGGAGGGGAGAGTGAGATGTTTGGGGTAGAGAGAGGGTTGAGACAGGGATGTGTAATGTCACCGTGGCTTTTCAATTTATTTATGGAGAGTGTCTGCAGAGGAATGATGAGGGAAGGGAGAGGGGTGGAATTGATGGATAGGGGTGATAGATGGGAAGTGAACATGATATTATTTGCGGATGATACTGCCTTAGTGGCGAAGAATTCAGAAGGGCTGTAGTATTTGGTGAAGGAGTTTGAGAGAGTGTGTGGACAAAAGGGTCTTAAGATAAATCCAGGTAAGAGTAAAGTGTTAGTGTTTGAGGAGGAGGAAACAGATGAGGGGATGGGGTTAGAGATTAGAGTAGGAGGTGTAGTATTAGAAGAAGTAAAGGTTTTCAGATATTTAGGGATGGATTTGGGTAAGGAAGGAGGGATGAAGGAAGAGATAGATCACAGAGTAGGAGAAGGAATGAGAGCATTGAGTGGTCTGAGGGAATTATGGAAAGAGGGGGATTTATCACATAAACTTAAGATAAGTATGTTTGAAAAAATATGTGTTCCAGCGGTACTATATGGGTGTGAAACATGGGGGTTGAATGCTAGGTCCAGGAAGAAGTTGGAAGTGTTTGAGATGAAAGGGTTGAGAGCGGTATGTGGGGTTAGTAAAAGAGAGAGGATTAGGAATAGGGTGATAAGAGAGAGATGTGATTGGAAGAATGGTTTGGTGAGAAGAGCGGAGAAGGGAATGTTAAGATGGTTTGGACATCTGAGAGAATGGAGGAACAGAGGGTGGTTAGGAGAGTTTGGGAGGCGGAGGGGATAGGAAGGAGAGGAAGGGGGAGACCAAGAAGAAGGTGGATGGATGGAATAAAGGAAATGCTGGAAGAGAGAGGGATGAGGGTGGAGGAAGGTAGGGTGTTGGCGAGAGATAGAATGGAATGGAGGGGTGGGGGCGCGATGAAGGAAAATATGAATTAGGGAAGCTGCACGTACCACTACCCCGCTTAAGCGGGATTAAGTGTTTGTAAAATAATAATAATAATAATAATAATAATAATATATATATATATATATATATATATATATATATATATATATATATATATATATATATATATATATATCTATATATATATATATATATATATATATATATATATATATATATATATATATATATATATATATATATATATATATGTCTCCCCCTCGGCCCCCATAAACTGGGGGTTGAAACAGAATAGTTAAGAAGAGGAACATGATCTTAATCGACAAAGAGAGTTCCCCTACCCCATATCAACCCTTCATACTCAAGTGGCGAACTGTAGCAGCCAAGATCCACTCTGGAACTTCATCCACTTTGACAGACACCACCGTGGCATCTCGTCCGTGTCTGGGTTCATCCTATGGGACAGCCACAACCATGCCCCCCTCACCAAAACCACGACATCCATTCCTATTACGAACCATTCCTCTCGCTTAAACCAAACTCCTGTTCCTTTCCTTCAAACACTCTCTTACTAATTCAATTTACCCTTTCTTCGATTTCCATAGAAGGTCACTTTCCAAAGCACTCAACTCTCTATATAACACTTAACCAATCTACTATTAATTATCCATCCTTTCAAAATGATCAAACCACCCTAGTAAACTGTCATTTATTCCTTTCACCACAACACACAACTCACAAAAAATTTATTAATTCTCTGACACCTTTCACACCCCCCCCCTAAGATTATCCATTTGAATAGATTGCACCTTAGATCTATACCTCTTATTCCACATCATAGTTTCCACTACTATACATTAGCAAACATCTAGCACTCTAGCACACTCAAGCTTAACCCCTTACATTTACCAAGAATTTAATTGCACCTTCCTATCCTCACAGCTTTAATAGTACACTCAGCATCATCCGTTCCCTTTTCATCCAAAATACAGCCTAAATATTTAAACTCAGAAACTTGTTCCAATTGCTCACCATCCAACATGATTTCACACTTCGGATTCTCCTCACCTACCACCAACATCTGGCTAGCTGTTATCTACATTTATTTTCAGACCCCATCCTTTTAAATACTCAGCCAAAGCTCTCTCCTATCAATCATCTTAAAACTTACTTCAAAATCACCACACAAAAACAAATTATCTGCGTACAATAAGAAAATGGCTCTCCACTCTCTACCATTTTCCATAAGTCTAGCTAACACTTACCTGCCAACCTAACTTAAATTCTTTCATTGCCCTCATCTATATACAAATGAAATAGCCATGGAGACAATACATCCCTGCCTCAATTCGGTATTAATTCACTCAACTCCATTTGTTCTTACACATGCTTCACTATCAACATCTTTATTTAAATTCTATTCCGAAGTCTACTACAACACCGTATATCATTAACACCTGCCAAAGTGCTTCCCTGTTAATCTTGTCTTACCAAACGCCTGTTGCAAGTACATAAAACCTAAACACAGTTTCATCATATTCTCTCTCATTTTCTCGCTCATTTGTTTCAACGTAAAAATTTGATCCACACATACCCTACCACTTCTAAATGTACCTTGTTCTTTGTCAATCAACCCTTCAGTCACTCAACGCGAAGAGCAGTATGTGGGTGTGGTGAGGTAGGAAATTAAGAATGCCAATTGTGAATAGTGGAATGACGAGGTGATGCAAGTTGTAAAAAGTAAAAGAGTTGCTAGGTTAGATGTACTAAAAGTCATTGGTAAGGTTTCGAAAGAATGGAATGGTGTATGGAAATATTTAAGGAGGAAAAAGGAAGGCTAAAAGTTGCATACGAGGGTGGAAAAATGAGATAAATAAACAGTTTGGTAGGAGAGTGAATGGAGATTTACAAGGGAATAGGAAGGAAGGAAGTGAGAAAGGTTAAGAAAGAGAGAGTACGGGAAATCTTCATAGAATATTGAATTGGGATGGTGGTTTCGTGACTGATGAGATGGACGTGAGGAGAGTGTGGAGGGAACATTTCGAGAATCCGCATAACATTCGCAGTGATGAAAAAATGATAGTGAATGCGTGTGGGTTTAATGGTATAAGAAGTAGGTATTTTGGGAATGAGGTTATTAGTAGGGAGGAGATAATGAGTAGAGTGAAAAAGTTGGAGAATGAGAATGGTAAATCAGCAGGTATAGATGGAATTACTGGTGAAATGATCAAGAATGGAGGCGAGATTGTGATTGACTAGATATGGTAGTTGAGCACACACACACATACCCTCACACACAAACATGCACACACACTTGGCCAATAATCACACACACACACACACACACACATATATATATATTATTATTACATATTATTATTATTATTATTATTACATATATTATTATTATTATTAATATTATTGATTTATATATATATTATTATATATATTATGGATATATCTTAGATATATATTTATAATATAACTATATATATTATATGTTACATATATATTATTATTATTATATATATTATATTATTATTATTATATATATATATATTATTATTATTATTATTATTATTATTATATTATTATATATATATGTGATTATTACATATATATTTATATATATATTATATTATTATTATATATATATATATATATTATTATTATTATTATATTATTATATTATTATTATTACATATTATATATATATATATATATTATTATATATTATATATATATATATATATATATATTATTATTATATATATTATTATTATATATATATATATATATATATATATATATATATATTAGATCAAGTTCAATCCCTATATTGTTTCTTTTATTTTTCAACCGCCCAAATTTTAAACAAACAAATGGCAAAATCATATTAAAGGTGCCAGATTCGCAAGACTATTTAAAATAGTTCTAAGAACTAGAGACGAATAGTGATAGTACCCTTGTATAAAGGGAAAGGAAATAAGGGGGAATGTAGGAACTATTGGGGAATTAGTTTATTGAGTGTTGTAGGGAAGATATATGCAGGTATTTTGGCTGAAAGAGTGCACTGCTAATAAACGCTTCCTTCCTTCCTTCCTTCCTTCCTTCCTTCCTTCCTTCCTTCCTTCCTTCCTTCCTTCCTTCCTTCTCTACAAGTGTACTCATACTTTTCCTTATAACCCAGTACTCCTAACCCCTCACTCCAAATTTAGTCACTTCATCCTTTTCTCCTGCTTTTCCACTTCCTCCAGAGTGAGTCCTCTTGCAGCCACTACAGATATCACTCCACCTCTCAATGTCTTTCTTGGTTACACCAGAAAAAATCTCTTCTTAAATCATTATGTTAAAAACTTATTTTCAAACTTCAATGAATTAATAATTATTATATAATGTTATCAAATTTGGCTTTTCGTTTAATTGAGAGTAAATTACAACGCGAAAATTGCATCAAATTATTAATAATCTTGCGGAAATAAAAGACCAATTTAATCTTTTTGAGCACACACACACATATACATACATACACACACACACACACACACATAGTATATATATATATATATATATATATATATATATATATATATATATATATATATATATATATATATATATATATATATATATATATATATATATATATATATATATATATATATATATATATATATAGGGTTGGAAAAAAACCATGGTTTTTTTAAAAAAAACAAAAACCATTGTTAAAAAAAAGTTTTTTTTTTTGTTTTTATGGGTTTTTATGCTATTTTGATGGTTTTAATGTAATTTTTAATGGTTTTAATAGATTTTAAAGGCAAAAATCACTACTGGAAACTGTTATACATGTGCTAACACATATTTTAAATTCCTTAATAAATTTCTTTAGATTCTTAAATTTCAAATTTTCTTGATAACTGTAAACTGGTATAAAATTATTATTGTTTTTTGAGTTTTACATAAACTCATAAAGTAAAAAATAAGAGGGTATATTATAATATATAAACTCTATCTGAAAAAAAGGTTTTACTTTATTATTTTACCAAAAAAAAAAATTATTATATTTGCAATGCACCCAAAAATATAATTAATGGCCAATTGCGATATGACGACAATGTCACTTTATATTTGAACTCTCTTTAAAGGATGACAGATGATAATGACGCACAAATAAAATCCTCTGCGCTACGATGCCACATTTCTCACAAATCCTCACACTCCACATATGAGTTTTATTATAAACTTTTGAAATGTGGCATCAATGGGTAGAAAATGAATTCCCAAGAGCTCAAAACAAGAATCATGTTTTAAACATGTTAAATATATATATATATATATATATATATATATATATATATATATATATATATATATATATATTTTATATATATATATATATATATATATATATATATATATATATATATATATATATATATATATATATATAATCATTCTCACAATAATATAAAATTCGCAGAAAATTTTTTATTGCCTTTCAGCTACTCTTCGATTGAAATATTGAGAAAACCATATCAACATGCTAAAGAAAATCATTAATAAATATATTTTTTAGATATTTTATGCATGTTTTTTTTTATGGTTTAAAACATGGTTTTTTATGGTTTAAACCAAATGGTTTAAACCATCCCACCCTATATATATATATATATATATATATATATATATATATATATATATATATATATATATATATATATATATATATATATATATATATATATATATATATATATATATATATATATATATATATATATATATATATATATATATATATATATATATATATATATCAGTTTGAAAAATTAAGCAAGAATTGCCCACAACGTATGTTCCTATGCGTTTCGTAGAAGGCGACTAAAGGACAATGGTAGTTGGGTTGCGGCTCACTACCACTTATCTTTTGCCAGGATTGCTAATGCATGCCTCGGAGAAGGTCGTGATCGCTGTAAGCGACCTTCTATCTTTCGACGAAAATGTATATAAACCATACGGGTACATGAATGTCAGAGGAATAAATGCTGAAGAGGAGAGAAGTGATGGATGTATTTAGAAAAGGAAAATTTGATTTGCATATTGTTACTAAAACACTGAAACAAAGATGAAAGGAAACTGTGAAAATGAGTGGTGTGGTGTGAAATGTGTATGTGCTGGTGGGAAAGGAATATGAGTGACCTGTGGTATAGGGCTATGGTAGATTTTGTTGAAACGTAAACTTTATCTCGTTTAGTTATTTTTCTTAAGATTTTCCTTTATTTATTTTAAAGTGGTTTTAAAAAATATATTTTAATATTTACAGAGCTTGAGTGTTGAATTAGAAGAGCTCTTTAACTGAAATTATATATATATATATATATATATATATATATATATATATATATATATATATATAACTATTATATAAATATATTTATATATATATGTTATTACATATATATATATATATATATATATATATATATATATATGGTATATATATATGTGTGTGTGGTTGTGATATAATAGTCTATCTGAGGGTAATGTTGAAGAGAGTGAGATTTTCTGGGATAATCATGATAAAACATGTTTATCGAACATGATAAAAATAAACCTCGGTCCGACGTTTTTCATGAGTCATTTGCCTTCAGTTTGTATCTGGACGTTGAATGTGAAGTGTGTGATATTAATATATTGTTGATTATATATATATATATATATATATATATATATATATATATATATATATATATATATATATATATATATAGTATATATATATAGTATATATATATATATATATATATATATATATATATATATATATATATATATATCTATATCTCGCCCCTGAAAAAAAATTCTGCCTACGGCCTGCATATATATATATATATATATATATATATATATATATATATATATATATATATATATATATATATATATATATATATATATATATATATAATATATATATATATATATATATATATATATATATATATATATATATATATATATATATTAAGAAACTCTTAAATATTCTCGATCCTGAATATCAAGCCCCGACACGAAGAGCAATTGCAACGAATCATATAAATTGTTTGTACGACGACCTGAAATTCACACTAAATAATAGAGGGTTAAATCAAACAAAATAAAAAAATATATTTTAATTCCATTACTCCTTTGTTATAAATTGATGCAAAATATATAAACATACCTAAATATAATCAATTTTTTTTGGTATTTACTATGATTTCAAATTAAAATTGAGGCCAAATTATAATTTTTCCGAGTTTTTAACATAAAAATATTCGAAATTTGATATATCAAACGAATTTGGAAAAGGAAATAAATATAATTGTTAAAATATTAATGTATTTATTTATTTAAAGTAAATATCTTCAAGAAAATCAAATATTTTCTGAAATCTCTTTTCAAAATTATTTATTTAATATATATATATATATATATATATATATATATATATATATATATATATATATATATATATATATATATATATATATATATATATATATATATATATATATATATATATATATATATTTCACTTTCTCCTTTCTTTCTCACCATCCTCCTGTAGGCGTATGCGCCTGTCAGCTGTCTTGCACGAAGCTCCTCCATCGCCGTCGATCATCGTAAACTCTTTCCTCCTCCACCTCCTCCATAGTCATCCCCCTCCTCTCCACAGCTCTCTCTACACCATCCCTCCACCTCATCCTCGGCCTCCCCACTCCTCTCCTTCCCTCCGGCTGCCACTCATAATACCTTTTCGCACACCTATTTGCTTCCATCCTCCTCACATGTCTGAACCATCTCAACTGTCCTCTCTCCACCAGTTCCAATATACTTTCCACTCCCAACACCGCCCTCACGTCATCATTCCTCTTCCTGTCCAATCTTGTCACCCCCAATATCAATCTTAATACTTTCATTTCGCATGCCTGTACTTTACTTTTAGCTTTTGTGTTTAGTGTCCAAGCCTCATGTCCATATGCTAATATGGGCCTCATAATGCTGGTATATATTATTATTTTGACTTTCCTTGGTATATTACGGTACTTGAGCAAAGTGTACAACGACGCATGTATCCCATTAAACTTTCGAATTCTATGGTTCAACTACTGAAACATATCATTTCTTACTCCACTATACACTCCTAAATATTCAATCTGCTCCGTCTGTTTCAGTACTTCCCCCTCCAATTCTATATTCAACTCCTCCTGCTCCCTACTCACCATCATAACCTCCGTCTTCCCCCTATTGATTTTCATTCCCTTCTCAAATAGAACCTCGTCCCATGCCACTATAAACCTCTGCAGAGCCTCTCTTGACTCCGAGATCAACGCCAGATCATCCGCGTATCCAAAGATCTCTCCACCCACCCTTTCCTGTACCACCTTGCCACAATAGTCCATAAACGTTATGAACAATATTGGGGAAAGTACACTTCCTTGTTTTACACCTGTTGTTATTCCAAACCAACTACTATCATCCATCTGTGTTTTCACCTTGCAACAGCTGTCCACATACGTGCTTTTTATAGCTCTTATCAGTTTAGTAGGCACCTCATACTCCC
>JABUQX010086371.1:0-25000 GCA_015478945.1 Trachelipus rathkii
ACCATATACACCTGTTTCTGTTACCTCAGCCACTCTTTTTCATAGACACAGCAATCAATCGGATGGATATTTTACCATAAGCATAGTATATTTAACAAAATATTATCATAAACTTGTCTAATTATCATACTGAGCAATGAATATATGCTAACGTGACATAGTTTTCACATCAATAAAGCCTAACATAGCACCACCTGAACTACGAATATAAAAAAGCTTTCGGAACGAATGTGCCCCACTTTCATCACATAAGTTCAAATCCTTTGCATAACAATAACCGATCAATACAGCGGACGAGCCCCACACATGGAGGTCATCTCCAGAGAGATGCATGATGACCGCATCCGGGCTACCACCATAATCGGGGGGTGTAAGCGTATGCTGTCTAAAGAGGCGACTAGCCCCGGACCCAGACCCCATTATTTCCTGGGTACATCTCCGCATCTCAGGGGGTTGTAAGCGCGAGAGGAACCCAGCCAGAAGGGCTGTGCCCTTATGTCTACCCAGTTCTTGACACCCACATTAACCTTCGCGTGAACCCTTCCCTACTTAGCAAAATAGGCTATCACGTCATATTATTGTGCTGTGTATCTTTAATTCGCAGGGCTCTGTCCCTCGGCCTCTTACCGTACACTCCCACCATTCGGAGTGGGCTAGCCCTCCGCAGATCTTGGGCGTCTTCATCGATCCATCTCCTCATGGAGGTGAGCAAACTCTCCCACATGTAGTGGAAGGGCTCGTCGCATGTAAACAATGATTCTCGGTATAATGAGCAACATTCTCAGCAATCAGATTTGAACTTTATTGGTTGATGAAGAGTCAGCAATTCGTACAAAGAGCCTTATTCTATTTTATCAACAACATGTGAAGATGACTTTAATTTCCGACTCTCGAACTGTGTACATAGCAGCCTCGTTACTGTCAGCCTCTCAACTGAACATCCTCTGTTATTCCATGCAGCGCTCAATACTGCCTAAGTGCCTCTACCTACCTCACCAATCTATCATCGGAAGCTAGATGAGATCCGCTGCAAGAGCGTTCCCGTACCCTTGTATTTGAGGGCCATACTTATCGCACCAGTGATAACGAGGTCAAGACTTTTACGTAACTCTCCCCCATCCCTATGTAGTAATCACCTTAGCGGCTTGTGCTTTTGAGACGTATGGTTCTGGTAGTGGGTCGCTTGACTTACCGTGAGGGGTATACGGTACAGGTTTACGAAACGACCTATAGCTAGTCTACGCAACTGAGTAATTCCATACGCAGGCGGCTCTACGTGCTCCTAGATTAACCGTTCCCTGTTCAGACTGAAGATACGCGAAATTGATTCATACGGTGACCACGCTTCACCAAGCTTTTGATTGTTACGCTGAAAATATCAACTCGATGCCGATAGCGCAATGGTGTGGCCCTCAATACGCATAGCTGACAAGATCCTCATGAGATCTGTTACTTAGACCAGTGTGTCGCCGCTCCTCCCTAACCAGATCGACCGGTACATAGATAGACAAATTATAAATCCGAACACTTTACTGCCAAAGGTAACCACCTTCAATAGTACGGCTCATCATATCGTGTATATACAACTAACCGAATCACTAAACCATCTAATTTTATACCCCAGAGAGATACATGCATCTGCACTTTACTTATTAATATACACCCTATTACGAGCACTTACATAAACACCTGATCAACTATGCAATAATTAGAGAGTGGAGACCATTTACACCCTCAATCTCCTATCTTAGCGTAAAAATTAAGTTAACTATATTATTATATCCATAACCTCACTATATAACATAATACTATAGCTCCTAAAATACTATACCTCGCCTAGATAATTATCGACTACTTGAGACAGAAACATGACTCTATATATATCATTTTTATATAGTATATATTAATTATAACGTATATATATATACTACTTGACATAGACTACCCTCCTGACTGCGCATTACTTGTCGATATTTCATGCTCACCAAGACCTTTCAGCTCGTGTCTTGTATATCGTGCTGTATTTAGCAGGCAGTTAACAAAATTATGTCTTTTTTATATATATGTCTTGGGATTAAAACAAATTATTCGATTGGCCAAATTTCGTTTGCGCGATGGTGAATCATCCTGATAGTTTAGAGAGTCGGAGGTGTCGCAGCCTCTTTCATGATAATCGACTAATTTTTTGCTATTTCTAGAATATTACGATGTTTGACAGTGTGCGCAGTGTATAACTCTCAGAAAACGATTTGAGCTACCGAACTGTTCAGGTTGCGAACCCTATCGTAGTTATGTCGACAAGAAGCCTATCATTAACAGTCTGTCTCTTGCGATACGATCCGGCCCACGTCGACATCGCTGAGATCATCTGCTGGGCGTGTATGCTAATCATTGTTGTACCTGAAGAAACTATTGGCAACACAGAATTACACATGTTAATACATGGTAGGTCAAAGTTAACATAGAATTCCATGCTAAGAGAGATATGTCTAAGATAAAAGTGTGAATAAGGTACGTTGTTTGTCACGATGTCGTTTAGTAGCTTACTGGTTTACAGGTTAAGTCGCAGACCACATTTGTTTAATGTTAGTAGGTTTTATTCGCCCGATTAGTGAGAAACGTTCAGTGTCTAGGTTTGTCGCGTTGTCAATCAGTTAACCAGTTTCTCGTAGCGTTCAGATAATATGCGTGTACTGTCTAGCTCGTCTCTGTATTAATGTAAAATAAACTTTGTTCAACTTGATACGCTATAATAGCTTCGCATTGGTAGTGCGCTCTTCATGAAAGAACGACACTTATATCTCATATGGTGTTAAATGTTTATATCCCGACAATGATTAGCCTCGGACACCGTTCCATGATTCAAGTGATATGATCGAAGTCAGATCAATAGATCAAAAGGTCGTGGTGGGGACGGGGCTGGGCGAAGGGTTGACCATGTCGAATTCGACCATCCGCATTGATATCTACTGTACTTACTGGCATTTGTCCGACTGCTCTCATAACCAATATTCTAGCTACGATGGACACTGTGGAGAGCTTCACTCAAAATTCTACATTGAGTGGCACTATATTTATCAAGAACTTATCTTTTTTATGTTTATGTTGTTGAGTAAAGATAAAACTTTGTTTATGTTTTGCAGTTATTCGTATTGGGCTCTGTATGATAGATTAGACAAAGGTGTTATGGATTAAATTGGTTTGTTACGCTGCTCAATATTTTTACATGTGTCAATGTAAGAATCTAACGTTTTAATTATGTTAGAGGATATGCTTCGAAAAAGTACTTGCAAAGATTACGATTCTTGTATGTAGACAAAGTTACGCCTATTTACTTACTCTGGTGAGTTAAGCTGTTATGGCCCTCTCGCTCTTGGATTATATCAGTTTATTATGCTGCCGTAAGCGTGTCGTTAGGGTTTGATCTCGCTTCGATCTGTTATGTTATCGTTTAGCTGTGCACTTAACTGGGAAGCTATGTAGTCTATTATAAATTGTGAAACATTGTTTGTTAGACATATATTCGTTTGGTAGCATACTTAAAGAACTCGGTTTTTGGTGCTATGTTCTATGCCGAGAATGATACTCGAAATGCCTTAACGTAATTCGATAGCTGTTAATGCATAAAAATATAACATTGATATACGTTTTAGAGATAGTTTGAAGATAACTGATACTATAGGTTAAGGCGTTTTGCTTCGCGAATGTGATTTAACGCGATACTTTACGTTGTGATCAGTCAATGTTTTTAGTATCGATGATTGCCAGGGCTCATAAGTAATATAACTGATTAGAGTGTCTAGTAGAATTATTTGCGCCTCTGAGGTGTCGTGTTGTGGCCATGTGTGTGCTTTGTGTGTGTTGTGTGTTGTGAAGTTTGTGTGTCGTGTGTGTGTGTGTGCTGTGTGTGTGCTAGCCACCGTGTGGTATGTTAGATTTGCTATGTTCATATAACATAGTCGTAACATCACTTAATTAATAATAATAATGATAGTTAATAATCAATAGAATAACTCATGATACATATAGATATCAATCTCTGAATGACGCAATTAATAAGTAACTCAATCAATCCATATAATTGTTATAATTTAATAACTATATAGAAATTACTGTTTAAGATAAAAACACAGATCGCTAAGTAACCGGACAATATGGGGATCAAAGTAATAAACCTCCGCTCACACCATCTCAATGCTGGTCAACAAGAAGTATCAGCGCGTACAAAGTAATAAATCTCGGTACCCTTCACATGTGGTCTTCCACAACAGATCATTAGTATTAATGACGTGTTCATTCCTCCGAATGTTGTCTTGGCTAGGTTACTGAGTGGCATGGAGACTTAAGACAAATGCAGGTTTCTCTGTCTAATTGGGCACTGATATCCGCTTGAGCCGCCCTGTAACAAGATCACCGTAACTCAGGTATTAGGTGTCTGGGTAGAGAACAAATTTACCAACCACATGTTCTAGGTTGGTGGACCTGCCAGACCACAAGTGATCCGCGACGCGGTGATATAGGTGTTGTGAGAGATTCTATGTGGAATAATTAATAGACCGATCATCAAAGTATATCACATGAATAAATAACTAAATGAATCACAATCTCTCTCATTAAATAATGAATAATAAGCTATAACAAAAAAAAACACAGAAAAACAAAATCATACATTAAATATAATGATATTATTAATAATATTATTTAAATATATTATTTGTGTGGCGCGTTCGTATGACTATGTTGATATTATAAAAAATTGAGAATTGTGGCATTAATGATGAGTCTTCCTGCTTGCCAAGATGTTCGCAACGAATATCTTAATACTTAGTTACACTTGCTTAGATTGGAATGCCTGTATGTACAGTGTAGGCTCAGGAAGAGAATATATTTCTTGCGTTTTAGGTTTTCAATATTACAATGTTAATGTAAAATTAACATTAAGATTTTAGAGATATTGTTTGAAAAAGTGCTGTATATTTTCATTTAACTTGAACGTCTGATATATAATAACAACAACAACGCCAACAAACCAAACGCAACATATTCAACAACAGACCAGAGCATCAACAACCGTGCAAACAAATTGCAACACACAACCCCGGACATTTTCAATACAAACAACCATGCTAACAGCAAGACTAAGTTTTTTTTTCTACATTATTATGTTTATACACAATTATGGAACTCTGACATCAATAGATCAATCTAGATCAAAATAGTATCAACATATGACATGGATCCGATAGGAGGAGTAGACGGGGTGGTGTTTGATTTGTAGTCTGAATGTTACGATTTAACTGCCTCTTTCTCTCGGGTTGACATGTTAAAAAACAGCCAATTTTTTACGTTATATTGGGTAAGAATTTAAAAAGAATACACTATTTTTCTATGAAAACAGACCATCGCTAGTCTAAACGAACTTACAATATAAAAATTAAAAGTTTTTGAGTCAAAACCAAAAGTGTTTTAACGACATGTAAATATATAAAGATTAAAAAGTTTAAAAAAAAAACACAAACTCAAAAGAGTTTTAAATATATATATAGTATTAAAACATATAATAAAAGTGCCTTAACTCTTTTAGTGCAGTACAGTAGATTACTAAAACACAAGCTCGCTATTAGCAAAAAATCAGTAACAATGTTTTTTAATAAATTTTCGTTTTTATGTCGAACCTTCGCGCTGTCGCGACAAACAAAAGAATCAAATGTTATAGCTCTAATGTTTCGAAAACGACTTACCAACAAGAATCACTATGCTAATTGCATGTATATGTATCCGGAAAAGTGGGAGGAAGTTTGGAGACGAATCTTGCTCGACATGGTATGCTAGATTATACCTAGGTGAAGACAGCGAACCCCAACATCAGCTTCGTTACACGTTAGCTTCTGTCTGATTCGCATTACGTTGAAGTTACCTTTAACGTGCGTTGTTGAGTCTAGTACTGAATGAACTTTTTACGTTATCTTGTTGAGCTCTATTCCCAATTCCGGATCATCAGAACGGTAATTAATGTCCTAGGTTTTTGGTCATTGTGCGACTGATATTTTAGTTCGTAGCTTCAGGATAGACTCATGTGGTAGCTTTTCGTACTTGATTGTGTGAAAAACTTTGTACTACCGTTCTAAGCATATATTTCGTTTACCTCGACCCCACTATTGATAATTAGCATAAGTTACTGGGTATACTTATTGGTTAAAACTGTTACTAAGTGTTTAATGCTAAAAAATAAATCAGGTGATTGTTAGAGGATAGTGTGTTTTTGAAAAAGTGTCGTGAATGTAGGATACTGTTTCTAGTAAATTTTCGCTCAAAACCCCTCCGAACAAGATTTTACTTCATGGCTACGTCAATACAATTTTACTGTTAGACTCTAAGTAATGAACCCTTTTGTTAATGTTATACTCGTATTCATATTTGTGTTTTAAGGATGAGTTTTAAGGCTTTGACTGGATGACCATATTTATATTCTTTAGTTTTAGGTTCACGTATGTTTAAGCTTTATTGATATGAAAACCTTCTGTCACCGTCATAGCATATTTTTCGTCTTGGTCAGTATGCATAATTACGTTCTACGGAGTCTGCATGCCCTAACGCTTTTGCACTAAATGTTACACTATGTTATGCTCAAAGATATCAACCAAGTGATCCATGTTCAGAGAACGTATGTTTGAATAAAAAATAGTACGTTGAATAGGGTTGCGGATTCATGTATACCGCCTCGTCCCGTCAGTATCGATACATGTTTCCGTCATCTCGAAGTTCAAAGTATCTGCATAATTTGATCGTAATAGGTGACTGTTTTAGTTCGCTTGTTTAAGGCATGTTAAGGTTTCGATGTAATTATTACAATTTAGAATATCATCTATCGATTCAGGTTTGGTTATAAAGTTAGTCTCTGTTATCTTGCATGTAGGCAAAACTTCTGTTTATTAGGTTCTCTAGGTCCATTAATAATTCTCCGAGTGACGCCTCGTTAGTGATAAAAAGAACGGATCATTTTTACGCTATGTTTATCACAAATTGGAGATGGATACCCTCTTCTACAAATATGCACTTGATGTCACTTAGCAGTTACCCACATACGCATACGTGCTGTTCGATAAGTGTAATCCAAAGGCATCGAGAGCCCTCAATTAGATCAGGCGTTGGGCTATGAGACGTGGAGTATGAGGGGAGGGAGGAACGGGGTGGTTTGGGATTTGAACTGCAAGCATTCACTGATCTACTTGCGTTTCAGTTTCATTTAGGGTATGTTGTGTAAGCAAACACAATGTATCTTTTACCGTCTTGATAATCAACTTGAGAAGTCGTACAAAAATTTTAATAAAAAACCACCAAAACACTGTAACAGAAATAAAATAATTTAAAAATAAAAAATCTTTTATATTAGAAGACAAAAAAGTTTTTAAAGAAATGAAAACTTAAAAACTAAAATAAAAGTTTTTAAACAATAACAAAAAAGGATCATGTCCATAATATAAGAAGATAGACATAAAAGTTTTTTTAAAAACAATAAAGTCATTAGGGATATGTGCTTTTCAATTTAGAGACTGAAAGTACACAAAGTTTTAACCAGGATGATAATTAAATTAATACAAACAATTTTAAAATACGAAAAGTACTTATTTTGTTGAGATGAAGCTCTATTTCACCTCATCAAGCGTTACGTGCTTGTTTCGATTCTGTAAGCCGTTGTTAGGTCTCACTTTGCTGTAATTTGGGGATAGGTATGACTCTCGCTCTCAATCTCATCTAGCAGTTTATTCTTGCTTAAGCTAGTGTTAGGTTTTTCGGCTGTCTTATCCGGTTATATCTTGCTTCAGACTATTTACTAGTTAGCCTTTGTTAAGCAATACTATGTTTACGGTTCGGTGTATATATTTCGTGATCAGTATGATAATTAGGTGATACGAATATTGGTACATATCACCATGCGTTTAATGCTCTGAAATATAGTAATGATGTTAGAGATTATGTTGATAAACGTTGGGGTAGAACAGGTTTACCGTTTTCGGGTGTGATGCGTTGATGGTAGTTCCTTTACTGTTGTCTAAGTATGGAAAACTTTGTTAAATGATTAGCGGCACCATTGGTATTCAATGCTGCATAGGGTGATGTTAGGTTTTGGCGATGCATCCAGTATATTACTATTCTTAGCACTGCTGCTTCTAGGGTGATGATTATGTTACGCTCTTATTGATGTGAAAATCATTCTCGCTGCGTGTTTTACGAGTATTTTCGTTGCACGTCAGCTACTGAATAATTAGGGACTATATGAGGTTATTGATAAAATTTTGGTTGTTAAACTTCTACTTGGTTTAATATAAATGATTAATCACATTATGTTGGAAAATAAGTGTACTTTTCCTCTGTTAGTTAAGTCATGCGAACTTTGTTAATGTGGACTTGCTTATTCATTGTATAAGGTGATATGTTAGAGTCCTGTCGTTTGTTTACTATATACTTCGTAGTTTCACGTTGATGGCTATAGTTTGCATTTATTGATGTGAAAATTTGTTACGGTTATGCATATGATTCATGTTGAATCAGCTATTGATACTATACATACTGTTGTGATAAATTTTTTGTTTAAATGTTACTTATGTTAATGATAAAACAATCTCATGTGATATGTTTAAAAAAGTTGTAAGCAGGTTACGTCTGCGCATCAATGTTAGCTTAGCTCTTTTTACTGATGCTTAAGTACGGATTACTTTGTTAATGTAACTGTTTTTTCGTGTTTAAGGTCAAAACTTGAAGATGGAAAGAGTGTTATTGTTATTGTGGAGTTGTACGTTTATATCTATATCGGACAGAGGTATGTTCAGACGCAGTGGATCGCTTGATCGTCTGTTGCTTTTATCGTGGATTGTAGAAAAACCATATGTCAGGCGGCTGGGTGCGATGCACGTGTCGGTAATACTTCACTTGGTGATCAGTGTGCAATATTGGGTATTTCGACTCACAGAAGCACGGTTCATAGGACTTAAATGATAATTGCGCGCCTACGAGTCATAATTCGAAAATCTGCTACAAACATGCGTACATAATGTATACACTGAGTACAACAATATCCTTCAAATGGATATGCTTTGACAAGAAAGTTCTCGCAGTAAGACGTGTGCTAGCGGTTCTGTCGTTGATTTAATTTATACTCTCTAGTTCTTGATCCATGTGACACAGGTAGTTAGCATTATTTGATGTGAAACTTTCATTACTCGCTAGCAATTTCACTTACAGGTGGGAACGAGGATATAATTAATTCAGTACCGATGTTAATGATAGAAATTTACTGTTAAGACTTAATTGCTATACTGGTTAATTGTAAGATCTTATATTCATGTGAAATGGGGAGTAGGGTAGGAGCGCGAGGACTACGGTTTGGTGGCTTAGATTTACTTGATCTGTCACAGGTGTTCTCTTTGGCGCATAGGTATGTAATAAACCCACCAACATTTACTGACTATACATCAAATATGAAAAGACGTAATTTTAGATAGTAAACAACAAACTGATTTAAAGAACATGATAAAGACCACAAAAATACCAATGAAAGTTTTGGCTGTTATTTATACTATAAATTATGACAGAACTCACATAGATCATAGCGTCGTGAGGGGCGTGCCGGATGAGGGGGATCCGAGGCTGAGGAGGGCGTGGCGAGCGCTAAAGAGTGCTCAAGAGGCTGCCCAGAGCTCAGGAGGGCTCTAAAGGCTGTTGATGATAGATAAAAACGTAAAACTTTTTTTTGCTCGATAATAATTTTGAAAAAGAATTAATGTTATTAAAAAATTTTTTGTTTTTTTTTTTTTTTTTTTATTTTAATTTTTTTTTTTCGAATTTTTAATTGATATTTTTTTTTATTTTATTTTTTTTTTTTTAATTTATTGTATTTTTATTTTTTTAATTTACTTTATTTATTTATCATTTTTTCCTTCGTATTATTTATTTATTTATCTCTATTCTATTTTATATTTATTTATTTTTTCCAGTTTCCAGTTCCTGAGGGATCCATTTTCCAGTTTCCAGGGATCCCATTTTCCATTTTCAGTTTCCAGGGAATATCCGTTTTCCAAATGTTTCAATAATCCATTTTCCAGTTCTCCAGGAATCCGATTCTTCTCCGTAAGTTTCGCAGGTTTCCAGGATTCTTCCGAGGAATTCAGCGAGTCTCCCAATATCCTACTCAACTACCTTTAGTGCGTGTGCGTGTGGCAGCGTCTGCGTGTGCCGTGCAGCGTGTGCGGTAGTCACCGTGTGGTGAGCGTCGTTGGCGCCGTGCTGCCGATGTGTGGCTCGTGCGATCGCGTTGGCGATTATGCGATGTAACTAATTTCTGACTTTGTTAATCAGGAGTCATCTCTAAACATGTAAGGCTAAAAGATATCGCATATATATTAGTGTCAAAGTTTAATACTAGTACTATGTATATAGCTAGTATATATAATACTACTATATAATTATCATCTTATATATTATATATATAATATAATTATTACATACATCATTAATTAAATTATTAATACCACACCAACTATATACTATTCTGATATATATATATATAATACATATATTATAACTATATATAGTATATATATATATATATAAAATTATATTTTACTCTATAAATATATCTTAATTTTTATTTTTGTTTTATTTTTTTTTTTTATTAATTTTATTAAATTTATTTAGTCTTCTTCTTTATTATTACAAATATTTATATACGATTCAGGATTTAAGCAATATAAGTTATATTGAAACTTTATTAAGTTAATTGAATCATAACTTAAATTAATTATATTATTTATTAATTAATTTTTTTAATAATTAATATTTTATTATTTCGAAAAAAACCTGTTTTTTTCTCGTCGAAGAAAGGCCGGAAATTTACTTCCGGTTTTACTTCCGGTTTCGGGGCTGGTCGATAGTTTTTACTTCCGGTCCTTTTACTGTCCGGCATCCAATATTCCTTCTTTAAAAGCAATACTTATGATATATATCCTATAAATATTATTATAGCTATTATAATTATCATCTATTATATGCTAATATATTAATAAATATGTATATAATATAACTACTCTACATCTAGACTATATATATATATATCTCTATCATATATATAATATATACTATATATCTTAGTATATCATTTATACTATATTATTTATATATATATATATATATACTTACATACTTACTAATTATATATCTATAATATACTACTACGCTATAATCTACAAAGCTACTATACTTATCAAGTGCCAACAACACTCAGGGAAAAAAGTTAGATTGATTTTATGTTCCTAATTTGCTTTTATTTTGATTACTCTCAGCATTTATTCCTTCCCATTGGCGTTTTCTCTAATACACTTCAATGTTAAAAGAACCTCCAAATTTTTTATATTGAACGTCTATGTATAACTCGTATCAATGATCTTCAGATAAAAGCACTCACATAATACTAATTTTCAGTTAAAACCACATTAAAAATGAAAGATAACTCTAATCATTAACAGATATACCTGCAACACTCCACGCATCTAAGATAATGCTCCTTTGCTGCTCGACTAGATCCAAACATTGAAAAATAACAAAATACTATCCGTCGGATCTGCGCCGCGGTCACCTCGACTTCAAGCGGCAAATTTGACGTTTAGCCTACTACGTAACATCTCAGAGATATAGATACGCGTCCCTAAGTCCAGCTTGCAAGCCATATCGAAACCGCCGATGTTCAAGTGATGGCTATACTCTACCGTTGAGTATAAAGTGTAAACGTGATTTAGAATTTTGAAGGTTCATAGAATAATAATAATAGACAAAACCTCGGTATAGCGTATAGAGCTTCATGATGAATCACATCGTCCTATTTACCTTTATAAACATCGAATGTTATAGCGCAGCTCAGATTAATATTTGGATTAGTTGATAATATTCATTTATATATAACTATATTATATCTTCTTCTGCCTAATGTAAATTTAAATATGATGGCGTCATATCTTTTAAAAAGGAATTGATCTTAGCATAGTACATATATAAGTCGGTCATACAAGCAAGAAATAATTAGCTAGTTGCGCCTTTGATCGCCCTGGACCGGTAATTGGAGGGTGAAAATAGACTAATTGGATAGAAACTTATTTCCTAGTTTCCTCGATCGCAGATATGAAAAGTCATAAACATCCACACAGAAGATTGTTAGCCCACCAAACACTACAAGAGCTAAGTATTCACCGTCAAAAAACAACGTGAGAACATTCGAGATTTAGAAAACATTTCGCATAGTGTCGTCTCGCGGGCGAGAGCTCGGTTTGACCAGGATGCAGCCTTTTACGAAACGAAAATGACCTCACCAACTCACACAGCGACACCAACACACACACCCTGCGCGCTCATACACGCCTTACACGCAACACACAACACGCGAGGCAGGCTATCACCGTCAACACGGGAGGAACATCACATCATGTCCTCCAACCATCTATGACACTCCTTCCCAGAATCAAAATTCCTCTGAAACGCGACACATAGTTAACGACGCTTGTGACCACCCTTAAGCCACTCGCCGCAGACTCTTTATGCTTACCGTAACTAAGTTTCCGCCGTAGCTCCGGAGGCGTCGTACCGATGAACAAAGACGTCTATGTACTTAGGTATCCAACTCCGTCCGCAACTACTAAGCGCCACGTCATCAAGCCATCCTCAGGTATGCTATTCGGTGGGCTACACTTCCGTACTAACAACAACCGCACTAGTCTCCATGTGTTGGCCCCGTCTCTATCATACCTTCGCAAGCACTCAATACAGCATGATATGAGTTTCTCGAGACAGATGCATCAAACGAATCTAAAAGGTATTAGCATTGCCATCACATGGATACTATCAGTATATCTGTTAGCCGAATAATCGAGCTCTGAGCAGCCGTGAAAGCCATCCTGTGCTGCACGTACCGCCTGCCTCGCTAATCACGCTGATCCGCCCCTGTACCGCAGGCCTCCTCTGACACCCATGTCGCGTCACTAACACCAGCCGTATGACAAGTACGTATAATACAATACTGGTACTTCTGACCCCCAGATATCTACTATAAGCAAATCTGCCTGCTTTATGCATTAACTGTCAGATCAGAGACTTCATGTCTCTATCCATCAAGCTCTGCAGCACGCAGCGGCGCGATGCTAACGCTGAGACGAGTTCAGCTCTCCCCTGACTATAGCACTATCAAACATGTGTCCTAACCGATGCCTCGTCTATAGCCCGGGCCTGAGACAGTTGAATCAACATCCGCCGGTGCATACGACCTTTCTTCTCGCGTCCTCACAGCATCATATCACTGGGGTCATCGTACATACTGCGCCCAAGCCATCGCCGTGCCTGACCAAGCCCTCGCCGGCGAGAACTTCATTCGTCCAATTCACACACACTTCACCACTAGCACACACCATACACAACACCACTCAACACGACGTTCAGACAGCTTTCAACAGCACCCCCACTTCATCTCGACACTGGTTAGCATCAAGCAACTCTGCGGTACCATACCCAAGAGACTACACGTCTACTCACATAATTGCCAGCACAACCCATCCGTGATGATATAACATCACGCCTTGTCTATGTTTAATTATCCGTACTCGCTGTGATCCACTAATCTCTCCATCGACTTCACCTTATGACTCGCTAACCTCAAATGCGCCCTGGGACTTGCACCTAGTATATTATTCATCACAACGCGCTCCACCGAGATGCGACATCGTCGCGCATCTCAATCAGGAGCGATTGCACTGATGCCTGGTGCTCTAAAATTCAAAGTTAAGCTACTATACTGCCTTCGTTCGCACCCTCAACCTAGCTCAGTCGTGCGGTGGTCGTCCAATGTGCCATACGGCTGTCCCGTCCCTAATCCTGTCGTACGTTATGGACAAGTATGTCCCGTTTGAATCAATGACATTTCACTCACGTCGAACTCAAAAGTCCATTGTCAGCGGCGACGATACATGCGAGGCAGCTCATCGGCATCCTGGTCACAGTACACAAGAAGACGTGAACTAATATATCATAGCATAACAACATCGGGTACCTCTCTCCCACACACCCACTGTACTATCCGACTACATAGATTCATGCAAGATACCTCGCCAGATACTATATACATCACGCGATATCAATTCGCACCGCGACATCTCAGTACTTTTTCAGTAGTCTCTAAGATACCCATGAATTAAAGCCCGTAACTCCTATCCACTCCTCGATCCGCGAGGAATCCAGCGACACGTAATACAAGTGCCCTACCTCAAAGACCTTCGGCAGGACTCGAGTGAGCACGCGCCCTCTGCTGTGTGACAGGAACGTCACATATCTAAGACCCGGCATCACTATGAGATCGCTATAGCGCTCATTAATATGAAATAATTAAAATTACCAGAGAGCGTAATTCGATCTAAGAGCACATCATTTCGGTCAACACTTCGTCCAACGAACGCCACATCATAACGACCAGATAAGCCGATCTTGCTATGTCGCAAAGAAATTCTTGCAGTTGACATAACTCTGAGCACAGGTAACAAAATATAAATAGAGAATGTATGAGCATCTAGACTCATTAACCAACCTCTAGTACGTGCTGAGTTAGTATGGCGACTTAAGCGACATCGTTCCTGGGATATCCCTAACCCTGTACTTGCCAGATGATGAAGATTTATCGTCTATGCTATACTTGGGTTATATCTCATTTATACAATATAAGATATACATATTATCAGCTTGAATATTTCGTATATCTCCTAGACCGGTACTAAGCTTATTACTCAGAGCGCCACAAGCGCGATTGCTGTACTGATAATACCAGTTGGACTGTGTTCTGCCCAGACGACGGCGGCCATGCGCTCGCGCCGCACACCCGACCATAAATAGTTTTTTAGCAGCAAATACCCGTGCTCAAAGCCTCCACTTAAGCGATTTTAAGTAAACTTCATATTATCACGTTGATTGATCTCAACGCGCACACTCTGCCAGCATCTCTCTTAGATCATACATAAATCCAAGTCCAGGACGACACTGACCTTGATTCCGAAGAACTTCATAAATTATGACTACTACTACCCATATAATATACCCTACGTCAGTGCTACGAGTATATTTTATAATTAATCTTTACGCTACACCTTACCTCAACATTAGCCTACTTAGTATATACTGCTTGCAAATCACTATGTATAATATTAGATAACTCTCATTAAGTACTATACGATGATTATATTATATAATATAAATACGCGTGGTTCAGCATTCACTATCAGTCACGACTACCCCTCAGCTGTGGATCTAGCAAACATGAATTCTGCAAGTCAAAGAAGCACAATCACTACTCTATCCACGTCCTAATATTTATGAATATTCAGCGCCTTACCCGGGCCACGACGCCGTAGCAGGCAGCACTGTTATCCCAATCGCTCTTAATAGATACTAGCGTTCTATAATCCGCTCTACGTGCACTCATAGGTCGGACGTCACATGATAGAGAGCTTAATTATACTTAAACTAATCTTCACTATTTAATAAAGTACCCATATTTATTTTAACATCAATATTGTAGTATTATAACTATATTAGGACTATTCCAACACAGAACTTGTCCGCTTAGATGCGCATTCCTGCGTCTCGGTCTCCTTTATCGCTACATATAATGAACACGTAACTGATTACGCGATTGCTTTCGTCTTGGCCTTCCGAATCGGTCCACCCCGCGAGAACAATAAAAAAACTCTTCTTCCGGGATTAACGCGCTGAACGCCGACAACAGCCTGGCCGACGCCTGGCCGAAGTAGTATACAACTTATCTAATAGTATTACTCTTACCTCCTGCTCGCAAGCAGGTCTACCATGATGCATGCGTGATGAATGAAGCGTTAAACAAGCCAACGAGACCATGGCACTAGCGACGAGACCTCCTACGCGATGTACAAATATTCTAGCCGCAGACCAATTTTCGGAAGTAGACGATCACAGTCACCCCGCCGTCCATCGGAGTGCCAGTAGGCCAACCGACTCTGTGCGTCACATTCTGTGTTTCGGATCACTTACCTATTATTCACACAATGTGATGCTCAGATGCTGTCGTTTAGTTGTCAAGCCAGCTCCCGATATGCCGTATATAAGTCGCTAAGCCTGAGGACACCCAACTCCAGATACACATTATTAACGTACCCCTACCACACCTCTCACTCAATGCACCGGTCTTATATACGTCACTTACTATACTCCCTTTCTCATCTATAGGCTTATAGTACATCTGCGCCAATCATAATCTAAACATCATGCTGGCCATGCGAAATCACGTGCTACTGCCGTAAGTCTGCGGCAGTCACACTTTATAACCGTACATCACAATAACGGCCAACAGCTATGTAAAATACTCAGCATATGCGGTTTCATGTCGTCTAGTAAACGAGAAGAGATTAAAGTAGCGGCCAGAGCGACATCGAACTGAACCCACTATGTATTTAATAATTATAATTCTATATATTGACGATCTTTACATATCAATACGTTTAGTCGGAGTCTATCAGACCAGACTCGTCTCATGCTGCAACTCTTCAACGAGTATCAGTCGCAATGTCACCATACATCCGGCGTCTCTATATCAGATACTGAGGTCTCGTTACCCTATAATATTATGCCGTCACACGGGACGCCGCGCACTGACCAGATGGTCATTATCAAATACCGACTATACTACTGATTCAGGGTTACGTCCTCGAACCATAAGGGCTTTCTCAAACACGGCCTGCAATCTCGGCATTGAGGTAATCCAGAAAGGTTCAGTTCAGAACCGGCGTTGAACAACGCATGACACGCTTCGCGCTCACGCTAATCACCCTCCGGTCGATCTAGTAACAACCGAGCCGTCGCTCACAGGCACAGTCTTCGGTACCGTCGAACGCAAGATGAACCAGATCTATCTCCTCTTCTTAAATCCGTGAGAACGTATACGCCTTACATCGTTCCACCTACCTGGCAGACCGTGCGAGATCCTCCGCTCCAGAAGATCGCGATGCTCGTGTTAATACCTCCACGAATGCGAGATTGTATTATATTCTAGTTCAATCACCCACGTTCATTGCCCAGCATAACTGCCAGCCGCGTGGTAGTTTGGTTGGCTTTGGGTTAAAGTTCAACAATCTCTTATCTCTCGATCAACACTTCACAACCGAAAAGAAACATCTGATAGAAAGGGGGTTTCAGCCCTCTGTGCTATTGCGAGCGCGAGAGAATTATGATATTTTCCTTCCTCTTGACTCATACCACGGATATCCAAATCTCCGCAATTAATCGCAGCTTTCACTTTCCTAAGTATTTTTACAGATTTTCAAGTTTTCTTATAATTATTTTATTTAAATATTTGCACTCTTCATTCGCAAAATTAATTAAAAGAAATGTGTCAGCTAGAAAGAAATGTTGCTTCCATGTCAGATTGTTTATCACAATGATTTAATAATTTTAAAAACAAAAATTCTTAAAACTTTTTCAAATTCCGGAATCAATTAGAAATAAGCATTTTCTTACAGTTACGGTCCCTCGTATAACATGCATGTTCTTTCTCTTTTTAAAATTCAATTTCCCAGAGTTTTAATAGTAATTTCCTTCTCATATATATAACCCTTCATGATTTTCTCATTATTCTTCTGGAATTGCTTTCTTTTAAACTGCTTCCCTTTTCGGCATCCTCTTTCTAAGCGTTTTCTAATGCGTCCACTCACTCAGATGACAGTCGAAACATGAAATGGCCTAGTGCGTTTAGAGCATCCGGCTTAATTGTGTAACACTGCAACGCGGTGCCCCAATGCTTGTCGCAATGCCGCTGATGGTAGAAGCGTATAAATCTTCCTTGAAACTAAACATATAAGATATTAATATATTATATGCTATATATATATATTATATATATATCATATCATATATAGTAGAGGCCTATATTATATATTATATATGATATATATATATATAGTGATATATTATTACTAATATATATATATATATATATATACTGAAAGCAACCAAAACATAATTTGAAATTCTACACTATTTTTATTTCTTTTTTATATATTTTCTAGAATCAATAATAATATTATTGCCCACATTCAAAAACTCTTTACTTTTGATGATCAATAATTTTCAGCACTTTTATAGTTTAACCTTTTTCTCTTTTTGTAATTTTACAGAATTCTTTTTTCCATTTCAATGTATAAAGTGCGCAAACATAAATAATTTTACCCTTGCCTAACCAAAATCTTTCTCGTAAATCAAGAAAATACTATAATTCTGTACTGTTTTTTTCCCCCCAAGAATAAAATTTATATATTTTATTTCTTCAGATTAATATTAAGGAAAGAAACATTTTGCTTTCAACCTATCAACATCATAAAGAAAATTTATGCACTTTACCGGCAATTGTAATATATATATATATATATATATAATATATATATATTATATATATATATATATATATATATATAATAATATATATTATATATAATTATATATATATATATAATATATTATATATATATATATATATATATAATATATATATATATATATATATTATATATATATATATATATATATATAATATATATATTATACACGGGAGAGACATACCAGGGAGTGGGGGTATGTTGCACACCAAAATTTCATCCGCTAGCGAAAATTACGCAGATGAACATAGACGCAGGCTTTAAAGTGACGGAGATTAAATTTAGCAGGAAACACAGAGATGGAAGAGAATTCCACAAGAACAGAGGTGGTAGGAAAGAAGGAAGCACCGCAGCGAACTAGCTGGGTACCTACATCAACACAAAACTCGTGCGCAGACATACAGAACCCCTTGTGCTACGAGGCGTCATAAAGGTGGTGGTACGCGAGTGGTAAGTTCCTCGAACACCTGCCGCTGTGAACCCTATAGAAAAGGAAAAGTACCAACCTCGCGCCGCAAAGATAGAGGGTTCAAGTGAACTGGAAAGTACAGAACGGTTTATAAGCCTTTTGGCTTTTGACTGAGCCCTGTCCAAGCCGGGTGAAACCAGAAACCCAGAGCCCCCCCGAGAATAATGAGACAGTACTCCATACAAGGGTGGATGAGACCTTTGTATAGCTGGAGTAATGAAAAGGAGGAAAGTCTCACAGTCTGAACAGAACTCCCAGTTTCCTTGAGGCAACCCCTAGCAACCGGTGTGATGTGAGGTTTCCAAGACATTTTTTTTGTTTTTTTAAGGCAAGGATGTTTATATTGTCAACAGGAGGAAGACGAGAGACCAATACGAAAGAGATAAGGAAAGTTAAAGGCGTTTTTAGAGAGGGAAGATTTGGGTTTAGAGGTTTGGGTTTTTTAAGAATTGATTTCACAAGGTTCAGACGACCCCAGTCGGAAATTTCTATCCAGATCAGCGAGAATGAATCGGAAAGATTAAGACGGGAGGCAATTCTAGAAGTAAAGAGGGAGCAGAATTGAATGAGTTGAGAATGAAGGGTCGAGTCATCGGCATATGAGTGGATAGAGTTAAATGTGCAGGCGACGAGAAAATCATTAATGAAAAGTTAAGAATAAAGTAGGAGATAAGAAGAAACCCTGAGGAACACCAACTATTGATAGAAAAAGAAGAAGTCGCTCGCATCAACGCACAGCGCGATATTGAGCGACTTGAGAAGCTAGACAGTAAGTTAAACAAAAGAAGGAGGAAACCCAAAGGAGGGTAAGCTTGGAGAGCCATGACGCGTGCATATCCCGGTCAAATGCTTTTGATATGTAAGCGCCAACCACCGCAAGTCCTCCGCGTAGTTCCTAAGGCGAAAACCATAAAATCCAGGTTAAATAACGGAAAGTATATCACCAGTAAGACCTCGGAACGCCGAAAGCGTAACTGGCGATCGGAAAGAAGAAAATGAGATTCGATGGTCTAAGAAGTGAGAGTTACGAAGGGTTTCAAAGATTTAGATAGAATACAGGTGAGAGCTATAGGGCGATAGTTGGAAGGATCATAGCTGCTTCCTTTTTTTTCAGAATAGGTTGGCACATGTGCTAGCTTCCAACCACTGAGGAAAGTGTAGTATTAAAGACATAGAGATATAGTTTGCACGAGGGAACGGGGCTAGCTTGGAAAGCACACTCCTCAAAACTCGGGGAGGGATGCCATCGGGCCCCCCACCTTCCTAACGTTCAATAGATCTCAGGAGCCCATGTACCCGATCAAATGTAAATCACAGACAAAGACATAGGACACCTGAAAGGAGGAAGGTGGAGGAGAGGAATGCCAGAATCGTCCAGGGTTGAGGTAGAGGAAAATATGAGGCCGAAGAGATTGGCCTTTCAGTTGGAGAATTAGCAACAGAGCCATCAGATCGAATAAGAGGAGGAATAAGCAATGATTTACAGAAGTTGTTAGAGATGTTTTTTGGCAAGAGGCCAGAAGATTTGTCAGTAGGAGAACCAAGGAGGTTAGCGCATTTTCGTTTGATGAGAAGCCGCGCTGCCTTTCGTCGCAGAGTATCCCGCAAAGATTTCTAGCTAATTGAAAATTAGCGAGAGTGATCAGTAGAACGACAATTTTTCCAACCCCCCGACTCAAGCGCTGTCTCTACCTGAATGGCCAGAAGAACAGGCACGTCGGAACCATTGGATTATGGGAGAGAAAGTTTTAGTCGAAAAAGGAATGAACCTGCTCATCCCATCAACGATTACAGGTCCCACCTTAGTGGCAAAAGCCGAAGCGTCATCAGAGTCAAAGCAGTCATTCCAATTAAAGTTAGCGTAGAAGCGACGCAAGGCTCCCCCAATCACCGATCAAAGTGCCAGAAAAACCACGTAGGGCAGGATGGAGCTGTGGAAAGAAAGTATTAAAGTTAAGAGATATAAGGTTTGTGGTCAGATTTACCAATAGGAGCGAAGATTGTGTATTTTATAGAGAGAAGGACAAGTGGTGAAACATAGGTCAAGTGTGTGTTCAAGAATTGGTTGGGACGATCCGGAATGTGTGTACGTTCTTTGATTAGTTGCTCCAGATCCGTTGAGAATTGCTGAATGTCGGCCTCCCTCCCAGCCCTAAATCAGTAATGAGAGGATCCAACCAATTCATGTTGTGTACTTAACATCCCCCTAAATAGAGGACCTCAGTATTTGGAGGAGAAGATATCAACATTCTCACGTGAGAGTAGTTAGATATTCAAGAAAGAGTGAAATCTGTCCTGATAGGTAGAACAGTACGCAGCAAGACAAGAATTATTGTCGTAGGAAGAAGAAAGATTTTGAGGCCACAGAGCATCGAAGTTAAGGAGATTTCGAGATTCAACGAGACGTGTTACAGAGTATTAAATGGTTTAAATAGGCACACACACCCCTTCAGAACGGAAATTATGAAACATAAGTTATAGTTAGATAATTTAACGAGTTAGAGGGGGTGAATTCTAGGCCTCTGAGTCTCAAGACAGAGCAAAAGTTAGGGTTTAGAGTTAGAAAGGTGATATTCCACAGAGGCAAAATTTTGATTTTAAGCGCGGATGTTGGTAAAGTTATTAAAGCCCACCGCCTTGCAAATCTGCCATCTTTCACACACATACACACTCTACACACACAAATAGAACAATAGATAAAACAGACAAAAACAAAAGAAGAAATTGGGATAAAATTGAACAAACTAAATCCTAACCTAAAATTAAATATAAATTTATATATATAATATAATATATTATATATTATATATAATATCTATATATATATATATAATATATATATATTTATATTATTATATATATATATTATTGCTTCTGATGGAACTTGTATATGTATAAATTACTATATATATAGTATATATATATTATTATAATATATATATACTAATTATATTATATTATATATATATATTTATATATATATATATATATATAATATTATATATAATATATATCAGTATATATATATATATATATATATATATATATATATATATATTATATATATATCATATATATATATACATATATATATATATATATATATATATATATATCAGTGGCGGCTTTTGGAGGTAGGCAGAGTAGGCAATGCCTACTTGCCTTAGTGAGCCCAAAAAATATTAAAAAGTCAGCATATATATAAATATATATATATATATATTAATATATATATTATATTTATATATATTATATATATATTATTATATATATATTTTTATATATATTATATAATGATTTCGTTGAAGACTAGCTTTAAAATGAAGGCAATCATTTCTACTCGATCCTTTTTTAAATAGCGGATCGTGGCAATTGTTATTATCTCTGAGTCAAAAAAATAGTTCCTTATTCTCTAAGGCAGCAACTTTGGATGTGCCTGACGACTCAGTAGCAGTCATTTTTTTTTTTTATAAATAATCCCCATTTAAATTGCATTAGCTAGAATAATAATAATTTATTACTACCTAGTTAGACAGTGAAGTACCAATAAGTTTAAAAGCTAATATGCCATCTTTATTCTGACTCAGGATTCATAATTTCATTTAATCATTGACCTCAACCAGAGTCCTGAGAAAACGTGCTTCAGTCAGCACTCTTCCTCCGCTACTTTGTAGCTGGCCTCTGCAGTCAGTACTCCATTTTCATGTTATTAATGGGAATGATTTTGTGTGGAGTGGAGTTGGAGTTAATAATAATACGCTTTTCATATTATTTAATTTATAATATTATTTTAATTACTGATTTTTTGTGTTTTAATAATATTGAGCTGTTAGTTTTATAAAAACGGGGATATTGGAATCGTATTCGATTTAAATTTCATTAAAAATTACTAAATTCTTTTCGAGTGTTGTAGGCCTATTGAAATTTCAATGCTAGGTTATTTGCCGTACAGTGGTTGTCCACTTGTGTACTAATAAATAAATTTTTGTCGCTATATATATATATATATATATATATATATATAATATATATATATATATATATATATATATATATATATATATATATATATATATTATATATATATATATATATATATATATATATTCACTTCCCTACTCAAAGAATTTTGACCACGAGCCGCCACTATATATATTATATATATATGTAAATATAATATATATATATTATTATATATATATATATATATATATATATATATATCTATAAAATATATATATATATATTTATATATATATTATATATATATATATATATATATATATATATATATATATATATATATATAATATATAATTATATTATATATATATATTTGTTCGAAGATTATATAATATATATATATATATATTATATATATATACTTATATATATATATATATATATAATATATATTATATATATATATACTATATATAATTTGATTTGCCTACTCAAGAATTTTGAACCACGAGCCGCCACTGTATATATAAATATATATATAGTTATATATATATATATATTATTATATATATATATTATATATATATATATATTATATATATATATATATATATATATATATATATATATATATATATAATATATATATCTATCTATATATATTTATATATATATATTATATATATATATATATATATATATCTATATTATATATATATATAATATAATATATTATATATATATATATATATATATATATATATATAATATATATACATATATATATATATATATATATATATAATATATATATATATATATATATATTATATATATATATATATAATATATATGATATATATATATATATAATATATAATATATAATATATATATATATTATATATATATATACTATACTATTAGGGATGTGCAAAAATACTGGTTTGGTATTGTATTGGCCAGTATTGCTCATTTTTTCCGGGTAATTGGTATTCGGCTTTCCAAAGGGTTATTGGCGTTGAGCCTTAGATAATGGTGTTGTTATGGTGTTGGTTAAATGTGTCAATAGTGTTAGTCCTTATAAATGTGTAAAAAAGGCAAAGTAACAAAATGTTAATGCTGTTGAAACTTCCGTTCGAGAATTTTTTCTTGAGTCCTTTCTTTAAGATGGAGAATATTCTCGAAGATGGGTAACTATTATAAAAGAAGCCGCATCACGCCTATGATCAGTTAGAGAATTATTATTGTATAAAATATAAATCTTATTTGTGTGAGAACTTATTATCTTTTAGTTTGCTTTTGGTGAAAAAAAACAATGTTTGTTGCTGATTACGTATATGATACTCAAGTTTATGATTAAGTTACTAGTACTTTTCTAGTCATAGTTTGGATGTAACTTTTTTCCTGTTTAAAAGAAACATTCTACTTTATGATAAACAGTGGCTGCTCGTGGTTCTTGTGCAAGGGGGTGCTGCTTTATATATATATATATATATATATATATATATATGCCAATATATATAAATATATATATATATATAATATTGATAATATATATATATATATATATATATATATATATTATATAATATATATATAAGAAAGTCTAGTTATTGACCTTTTGAACGGTACTCGTTAGCCAAAAAAATAGTACAGGGTATTTTATGGACCATAAATAGACTTTCTATTATAGGGATTTGATGATTCAATATATATAGGACCTTTTACGTTTTACGACTTCGTCAGTTTTATTTTTTTTATTTTTTTTTTTTAATAAAGGGAATACCCCAAGGGTAAACCCAAAAGTGGCAGGAGTCCGGGGTCTCTGGCCTTCCGGGGAAGACAGGGTAGACTATTTCCCCCCCCTCCGGGGAAGGTCTCGGAACCCCCCGCTCTTTGGTATTTGGGTGTCCCGGGGGTTCCTCCGCCTCCTCTACGGGGTATGGAAATCGTCCCCCCTTCTGCTCCCGTCGCCTCGAGCCCCCTAATTTTTTTTTTGTAATACCTTAACAATATTATATATATATATATATAATATTATATATATATATATATTATATATATTATATATATATAAGTAA
>JABUQX010086371.1:27500-39562 GCA_015478945.1 Trachelipus rathkii
CCATCCGCATTAATTTTTTTTGCGGATAGCGGATAGTATTCATCTATGAATTATGAAAAAACGATGTGTGCACTACTTTATATATATATATCATATTATATTTATATATATATATATTAAATATATATATATATTATATATTATATATTATATATTATATATATATATTATATATATTATTATATATATTATAATATATGGTCACTAATGGGAATAATTTACTTTTTCCGTTGAGCAACGCAGCACAAGTCTGTGTCATAATACGCGATATTTCGCTATTAATGATGAGATAGATAACTAGATTTCAAACTCTCCGCGCAAGAGTCGAGATTGTAATACATGCGTTGTATATGATATATATGATTGTTGTCAGATACATATATATAGATGGCTCTCTCTGCTCGCACTCGCATCCCTCTCTTTCGCTATATATATATTATAGAGCAGAGACATGAAGCTAAACGGGGCATGATACAAACGGAAAAATAAGAAAATTTGAAAAGATTCCTTGCAACCATGAATGGGAATTTACCAGTGTGTAGTGAATATACGAAGTTAGAGATATAGACGTGTGTGTCGCGACTATTGTGGAGTATAGACAGATATTATAGTAGTGGTGAGATATATCGTAGACTCTTGTGTGAGATGGTATATAGTAAGGTGTGATACGAGATATGATATATGTCAGTTTTACACATCTTTGCAGAAGTTGTAGACTTTGTGTCACGGCAAGTGTAGCAGTGGAGCGTCCTTTCAGTGGTGGCAAGATCTCATTACGACGAAAAAGATACGGCAAACAGTCTCCGTGAGAGGATATCGAGTCTCATTTCGAGCACTTTTGGTTGAAAATAAATTAGGAATCTTTTATATTTCCAAGGATGCTGAGTATATCCTCGCGGACATATCCGGATATTTTCAATTTGGTAGATTGCTTGTGTGATTAAGATGTTTTGTCGTGGGTTGCAAAGAGTGTGTCTCATCGAGGCGCTCGTCTTGACTCGCGCTCAGAGATATAATCTATCTCACGGGACTAGAGTGTTCTTACTTACTCTCACTATCGTTAGTGTTGTTAAGTGTACCTACTATTTTATATTTAATATTATTTTTATTATATTATTATTTTTTTTTATTTATTTTATATATATTTTATTTATATATTTTTTATATTTATTATTTATTTTATAGTGATCAAACGATATCCTCATCACTCATCACATGTTCGACTAGCATAATTGAGATACTTATATATATTTATTTTATCATATAATATATTATATAAGTTATATATAATTATATATTATATTTATTATATATATATATAATATAATAGATAGTGATATTGCTATATAATCATATCATATAATTAATCATATATAAATAGTATATTTGATATTATATATATATGAGTAGTGAGATTTCATATACTCCTCACCCTATATACTATAGATAATGACTCACTCTCGGCGCACGATATAGATAGAGTGTTCACACAACTTCATTAGAGTGTGCGCGCTACGCTCCATCTTTACACGTGTAGTGCCGAGATAGAGAGTGATAGTGTGCATATAGATCATACACCCCTCTAATATATATATATTTATTATTATTATTATTTCTAGTATCTACCGGTACTTCTCTTATCATATATACCTCTGAGCAGTAATATATACGATATGCGTGATGATCATAGCTGGACGAGACTATATGGTGGTGAGATGACAGGCGTATATGTGAGATAATCCTGAAGAGAATATAGACATCTCATTAGTTCGCTCGTGTATTATACAGTCGTGATGATGGAGTGAGTCACTCGTGTGAATTATAACTAATCACCTCACGTATATAGCTCGCTTATAGTTAGATTTATCGCTCTCTTACTCAAGTGAGGATCATATATAGGAGTGATAGATAATGTTATTCAGCGGGTAGTTATCAAGATCATATGATAGTCGTTGAATTGGTCTTGGTATTATAAGCGTGTTTATCAGACCGTATATTATGGGATCAGTGATGATAATAGTATTATTAGATTCTTATGATTGAGTAACCTCACCGAACCTAGCACCGAAATTTATTATTGCAATACATATATAAGGTGGTGGAATATAGAGAACTGATCGCATTACCGTCTCACGCCTGAGTTCCGTAGTATATATGATCAATATCAGAGAGAGATCTCCAAATAATCTGAGAGGCTGTGTGCAATGCACTCCACGAGTTCTATGATTATCGTCTAACAGCTACTCAGTTGATAGATTTATCTAATATATCTGTGTCTTAGTGCTATTCCGGAGGATTTATATCTACTAGTACCAATGTATTACGAGCAGTATTAATGTTATTGGTGTATGTATTCTTTTACGATATTTGGGAGTATTCATTTGTATAGTGATAAAGGATACATCTCACAGATGTTCTCGACTGATGAGTCGTTAGCTTTTCCTGTAGCTCGTATATTGACTTGTGTGGAATTAAGCGTCTAATAATATAGCTAGAAAAGACGTAGACTTGGATTGCTTTGAGTGCGTTAATATTGTCGGACTAATCTGCGATGGACCGAGTGGGAGATGCTAGGGCTTGACCTCCTCTTCCACGTCGATCGAGAGATAGGTAGAATTGGTGACTGTCGTGGTGCATATATACTCTCGTGTCTCGACTCTAGACTCAAGTACTGATGTATCTGCGAGTAGTATAGATGACTGTGAGAATAGATTCTGGTTCGTGCACTTCATCACGTCATAAGATACTTCTCACATATCGAGAGAGGAGGTGATTGTGGTTGAGTGCACGCTGGGTTGGGCTGTTGCTGTTACCTGCATAACGCATAGATAGACCGGTTCATATGCTGATACTCACGCTGCGCACTTCACACACCATCACAAATCTTCTTTCTTTAAATGCATTATTTCTTTCCTATCACTCTGGGTGTGTATACTGTAAGATTGATATAGTGCTACTATTTATCTTCGTGACGGGGAGGATGAGATATAGATATATATATGTGCTGCTCATATATGTAATATGTATATTTTATTCACTGCTTGCTTGCTCTCATAGCGTGTGAGAGATGGTTCGCTCTACATGACATAGCCTTGGACAGTGTCGAGTCTGTAGTGTCATGTACGTAGTATGCTGGTGCATAATCGCCCTCTATGGTGCATCTCTCTATATCACTAGTGTCTTATAGACCAAGCTATTTATTTTTTGCTAAAATCATGAGTCGGATATATTGGAGTGTGTCTCATATTTATTGGTCTCTCTCTCTCTCTCTCGTCTCGTGCTCTTATAGGGTCGTAGCATACGAGGCCTGTCATCACTGATCCGCGTGACGTTCTATTTCGTCTCGAGTGTATAAATGCCCATTGGTGGTTGGCTGAGGTACTATTATTGAGTGACTGATGTCTAGCGATTTGGACGTGTCTTCGTGTGCTCTCTCTCGTGCTCTCTCCCCGCTCCTTCTCTCTCACCCCTCATCCACCTCCTCTCTCTCTCTCCTTTCTCTCGTTTCAGTTAGTGGCGCTGCCTGAGTGATAGGTACGTGAGTCAGTATCGTTCATATAAAGTCTCGGTGTGTGGAAACGCCGGTTTGAGTTAGATTCCGGGTCGTCGGTCCTCTTTCCTCTGTGTGTGATACATTCATACTAATAAGGTGTCACTCGATATCAGTAGTGAGTGAGTTTAATAGTAGAATATTATGAGATATATACATAATTAATGTACTAAGGTAATATATAGTATGTATTATATATAGGTAATATATATATATTATGTGATAGTTATATATAATATATATATATTCAATATATTATATTAATCGGATCCTATATATATATATATATATTATAGGGTTCCGGCTTAGTCTGATAGGTTTATTGAATTATATGTATTCTTCTTGTGTGTTGCGACTCATTCATATTACTAGTATATATAATGTATATATATATATATAATAATTTTTTTATTAATATATATTTTATATATATATATATTATATATATATATATATACTATAAAATATATTTATATAATAATAATATAGTATATATATATATATACTACAACTCACCCAACCCCTATCGGATGATTTTTCTAGGCTGAGTATGATATCCGATTTTAACCGCCCTGTCATATGGACCCAACTGAAAAGGTATCTTGGGTAGCTTGTGGTTTTCAATTGTAGTTATCTTGTCCTGGGTAATGTCCTTTTCTTGTCCTGTGGTCCAGGGTCTTGATTTCGGTACGACAGGAGTTTCTCCCATGTTAGCAGCAAGCAGCTAAAACCATATGTATCCAATTACGTCTGAGTGGGACCGAAGCTAGAGATAATAGAGAGTAACTCACATTCTCTTATTATCTTCGTCGCCTCGTGGATGGGCCTGAAAACCAGTGTAACGCTGGGTCCGTCTCACCCTGTGCGTTGATATAGGCGAGTTGCTCTATGCACTAGACACTAATGCAGGGGCACTGCTCATCGCTGATCATCGTCTCGCGTGACTCTCTCTCATTCCATATATATATATGATAATATATATATAGTGTAGATTAATATAGTATATATTATATTAGTATTTTAATATATTATATTATATCATTATATTATTTGACACAGCCGCTCACGGGCAGAGCCCCATTCAAGAGGGGTGTTTGAAACAACCTCAATCTGTCGGGTTATTCTTCTAAGGCGCAAATCTTAAGCGTACGACGCAGGATATCGAGGGCAAGCAGACGGCAGAGTTTTTTTGAACACGAAAGTGGCGATGATTAAATTGAGTAGTGATGGATAGGACAGTTTCACAGAAAGATGCGAGAGAATTCCACAGAACAGAGGTAGCATGGTAGTAAGAGAGGAGCAACCGCGGAACAAGTTGGTAGTTTACCTGCGAAATACTCAACATGCACAATAACTTTAACTCATGTGGCCGACAAAGCATTACCACAGAAGTATACCGCTCAGCTTTGTCTTTGCCAGTGGGCGTGCGTAAGAGTGTGGTGGTACGCGAGTGGAAAGTTTCAGCTCTTCGAGCGACTCTGCCACTGCGGTACTCACCATTATGTAGATATAAGAGATAAATGCACCGACCTCCGCGCCGCTACGGAATGATTTGAGGTAGTCGGTGAGAGGTCAAGTGTACGAACTGATAAAGTAACAAGGACAGTTTAATAAGCCTTTTGGCCTTTGACTTCGACGTGCCTTCATATGTTAGAGATGCGTGGACGATTCTTAGAGGGGCCATACACTATCTCAAGCAGCCGGGGTGAAACCAGAGCCCCCCAGCCCTATATGAGAGCAGTTCTTCATACAAGGGGCGGATGAGATCCCCTTGTATAGCTGGAGCCACTGAGAAGAGGAAAAAAAGTGTCGCTTTTTAGGTCTAGAAACAGAACACTTATCTCCAGTTGTCTTTGAAAGCCGCCCTTAATGCAACTTTGTGGATTTGAGGATTTCCCCACGCCAGGCTATTTTTTCTGTTTATGTTAAGGCTGCCAAGAGGAGACGTGATAGAACCGTCCGAAAGAGAGATAGGGAAAGTTAGAAGTCTTAGAGAGGAGGAAATTTTTGAAATTGGGTTTTTTAAAAAAGACGATTAATTTCACAAGGTTGACGAAACTCTCGACGAATCCCGGCACCCCGGAAATTTTCTGCTTCAGCTTCAGCGAGATATATAAGAATGGAAAGGGGTTAAGGACCTGCAGAGAGGAGATTCTAGAAAAGTAAAAGAGGGAGCAGCAAATTGAAAATTAGTTGAGAATCGAAGGTCAAGTCATCGGCAATATGAGTGATAGAGTTAAGATGTTTAGGTGAGTGAGAAGATCATGGATTAAATCGATCAGCAGGAATAAAGAGTAGGAGACCAGACAGAACCCTGAGTGAACACCACTAAAATATAAATAGATTTGGACGCACAGTAGTAAAAGAAAAAAGCAGCAGATCGCCATCAACACAGCTGATATGAGCGATTTGAAAGAAAGTAGACATAAGTTAAAAGATGTACCTCTGGAGAAAAATTCCAAAATAAAGAGGGGAGTTTGGAGAGCAGTGACGGCGTGCCATACGTCCCTACCCGTGTAGGTGGAACATTCAGTGCGGTAGCCGCGGTTCTAATTCGATAATGTCTCTTCGGATAGGGAAGGCGCTAGTGGATAGCCGAATCCCTGATTATGCTGGTAATCAAGGTGCGAGATAGCGGTGATAGGCGTACTCAGTAGGAGGTACTAAGACGGTATTCTGGCTAGATTTCATGGCGCTAGTTTACACGCGAAGTCTTGCCCGTAGGTTCCTAGAAGCGGCCTGGATGAAAAAGCTGCATAAGACCAGATCTGTTAGATTGGAAAGTATATCGCCAAAAGACCTCGAGCGCCGAAAGCCGTATTTTGTATTCAATGGTTCAGGAAAAGAAGGGATATATGAAGATTCCAGGATGGTTCTAAGAAGACAAGAGTTGAGAAGGGTTTCAAGATCTTAGATATGAATACAAGTTAGAGCTATAGGGCGATAGTTAGTGAAGGATCGAGATAGGCGCGCTCTGGTCGGCTGCTTGGGTATATACGTTCGGAATCAGGTGGATTCAAGTTTGCGATTGGAAAGACGTGAGACGAGTCGCTTTGGCTTCTCAATCTTCTGGTATGCTGGAGCGGAAACAGTGCTGAGTAATTGTGGAGGCTATATGGAGTCTCTAGGTCGGAGCAACTAATTAACTTAGGTTTGGAAGAATTATACGCGGAGAGCGGTTGGGGTCAGGACAGGAAGCAAATTACTCGCCTCAACTTAAAACTCTGGGAGGAAATTGGCGCCGGATCGTTCGTACGCACATCGGCTCACGCACGGGCGCAATCCTTACGTTCCATCATTGTATGAGGTATTATGATTCGTAGATTTCAGAACCGAACCCATGCACCCGATGAAATGTAATCTTCAAAGTCGCGCAAGAGACATAGGAAACTGCCCGATGAGAGGAAGGAGGAGAAAAACGCCAGAATTGCTAGAGTTGAGTATGAGGATAAAATTGTACGGGATCACTGGTGATCGTGAAGGATGTCCGAAGAGATTGACTTTTCAGTGGAGAGTTAGGCCAACAAAACCATCATGATAGCGGGAAATGGGAGATGAATAGGGGTGGATTTGCAAGAAAAGTGATGATTTACAGGAAGTTGTTGAGATGTTTTTGGCAAGAGGGCAGAAAGATTTGTTGTCAGTAGGAGAACAAAGGAGGTCAGCGCACTTTCGTTTTAATGAAAGTCCGCTTTGCTTCGTCGAGAGTAGGAAATCCATTTGCATGATTTTTTCTAAGCTCTCAAAATGAAACAATTAAGAGGCCGTGATGTTTTTAGACGGTGGTCAATGTGAGTCGGCAAGAGCAAGAATTATGGCATTGGGAGGATGGCTACAAGATATCATGATGTGGTATTTTGTTGTATGATCTTGTTATTTGTTTTCCGTTCCAGCGAGTTTACACGTGCTATACTGTTTAGCCGAGTAATTTAATCACAGATTCTCGAAGCTGTATTCACATCACGATGGCTGTTGGTGAGATTTTATAGTCAAATTCTTCCTGAAGAGTTGGGACTAGATGAGGCAAAGTCACGGAGAGACCATGGATTTCTGAGAGAAAAGAATTTAGTCGCAAGAAGGAATGAACTGCTCATCTAGCCGATCCTCTACGATTATGCTCGCTCTGTTTCTGTAGTTCTAGTCGTCACTCCAGACGGTTAGGACTATACTCATGAGATATCGGGTTCACTTTGATCGAGGCAGAAGCTGAAGCACGTCTATGAACTCAAGGCTAGTCAATGACTAAGCCAGTCACCAAAAATTCAGATGTTAGCGTACGAAGCAATGCGCAAATGCCACATCATGATTCAGCCCGATTAATAACAATAGCAGAATAAAACCCCATAGGGCATGGATGGAGAGGCTGTTGGAGAATAGAGATAGAGTGAAAAGTATGATAAGTTTGAGAGGAGATATATTAAGGTTGTGGTCAGATTTTACCGATCTAGGAGCGAAGGTGGTGTATTTATATAGAGAAGGACTAGTGGTGAAACATAGGTCAAAGTGGGGGGGTTTTTTTTTTTTTTTTTTTTTCGAATTGGTTGGGGACGATACCGGAAATGTTGTTAGGTTATGTTAATTAGCGGATAAGAGAGGGCTTCCAGATCGTTGAGGAATTACTGAATGGTAGAGCTTCGGCTTCTCTGAATGCTCCTCCCCTGAGTTGATATCACGATTGCTTGTATAGATGTGTAATACGGACATAAGGTGACCCCACTACAGCTTAGAGTTTGATCTGTGTTCTAGTTGTTGTTGGTTAGCTATGTCGACAAAATCCCGCGGCTAAATAAGAGGAACACTCCGTCAGTAACTTTGTGACGCTGAGAAAGATATTAACAAGTCAGCTATAACTCGTGAGAAGTAGTAAGGTAAATCAAAAAGCATGAAGAATCTTCTGTTAGGAGAAACAGTCATTCCCGATAGCATCACAGATTATGTAGTAGGGGTCACATCGGATATATCATGAGAGGACTCATAGTGAAAGACTCACTTAAATGAATTGTTGAAATTTAAGCCACAGAACAATCGAGTTAGGAGATTCAGATTCGTCGAGAATCTGTCGTTTATTCAGGAGTGTTTATATTTACATATGGGCACATACTCTCCAGGGAACCCTTTGGACAAATAAACCGGAATTAATGAAATAAGTGGGCAGCACTTAGACTCCGCTTTATGTTTTTAAGCGACTCGTCAGTTTTTCGGATTTTTGTTTTATTGTTTTTTTTTGCTTTTTTTTTTTGAAACAGTAGGAATTAATAACAAGTTTTGTTGGTTCTTTGTTATTAAACAGATTCGGCACTTCTCAGCATCACGCATTACTCCCATCACTACAGAAATCTCGCATGACAATAAAAAAAGGAAAAAAAACAATTACTGACTTAGAATTCGATCGAGACGAGACTATGGAAATAAGACAGGGATAAAATACCGTCTGATGGACGATAGATTAAGCTAACTAGAGCTGTTAATAACTTATGTCGAATAAAAGTCGGATATTCAAAAGTTAACGCCAAAAAACTAAGTTAAAAAGAAAGCGGTGCGTATGGGAGTACCATAAAAACATTACTAAGTTCCTCACGCTCACCAACAAACACTACGTATCCGTGCTACTCGTGCTTTCAACCTTTGCGTACAAATATACACACTCTAACATTACGTTATCTATCTAATAAACAGTGAGCTATAGAAATATATATATAAAAAATGCGCGTCCCTGTAATATTATCTAATTATAAGGTACAATCTCAGATTTGAACTTCGCTACATAGTTTCGAAGGGGAGGGACGATCTTAACCAAGGTCGCCAGCCCATTTAAAATATTACTCATAGTTGAAATAGAAAACACCAGTTAAAACAGGAGGTCAAGCATCACTTAATGTTACAAAAATATTGCTTATATAATTGATAACAAATGAATTCAGTAGGTGATGGACGATGATTGATACATATTATATTTGTACGTAATCTTGTAATGTCTCTTATTATAGATGTTTTGCACGATTCAAGGAGTTTTGAAAATATTATTAAGATAATTATTTAAAAATTCACATTTAATATTCAATAAAAATTTAAAAAATAAATGAATATATCTCGAAAGGTACGACACTTACAGAAAAACCAATTACGTATTTGAAATCACGGATCAAATTTATTTACAAAAATCGTAAAAACTAAAATTAACAAATACAATGATATCTCGAAAGGGTACGACACTTTAAAGAAACCAATTTATATATGAATCAGCGCGTATATAGCTTATTACAAAAATGTAAAAGAAATAATATAAAAAAAAAAAATAAAAAATAGGGGGCTCGAGCCGAAGGGGGGGGCAGAGGGGGGACGTTTTCCATAAACCGTAGGGGAGGGGGCGAAGGAAACCCGACACCGCAAATACAGAAGGGGGCAGCGCGGGGGTATCGCGGAGACCCTACCGGAGGGGGGAAATAGTCTACCCTTCGTTCCACCGAGATCGACCGAGAAACCTCCTGACTCCTGGCCATCTTTGCGGTTTACCGACCCTTGGGTATTAATTTGTTTTTTTAAATAAAAAGAAAAAAAAAAATTTAACACTGACAGAGTCGTCAAAAAAACGTAACTGTCCTATATACTTTTTGAATCAACTTTTTTTCACCCTTTAAAAAATTAACCATGCGGGTTATAGGAGTTATATATGAGATAATATATAAAAAACGGCTATGTGCTAAAAAAACAAAAAAAATTCAAACTGACGGAGTGCTAAAACAATAAAGGTCCAAATAAGTTATTTTTGATATATTAACACGAGTTATGAGGTATGATTCTTTACGCATCTTGGGTCTCAGACAAGAGCAAAAGATGAGAGTGGTTAGAATACATATTAGAGAGGTGATAGGAGTTATGACTCAGCGGGTATGCAAAGTAAGATGAGTGGCAATGGCTCCCGGATGGTGGTAAGTCAAATGAAGCCCGCGCCTGGTGCAAAATCCCAATCATACACGCACAAACAATCCCAACCCACACGGGACGTCATAGTTCAGTTAAATTTAGTGACTTGACATGTACAAAAAAAGAAATACAACGACGATGAAACAAACAGAACAAAACCCAAAGGTGAAAGGAGGCTATAGAAGCTTAATCGTTGAGATGTTCCGCTTTAGCCCTCAGAGCTAGAACCTTACTCAGTAGCAACGTAGCGTATATTCTGAAACCTTGTGATAAAGATTTTTAAATATAGGACGCTAAAACCTATATTTTACTCAGTAAATATGTATCTTAAAATACTTGCATGATAGAATTTTGAAAGTTTTCAAGAACATACTTTGCGCATATTTCCACACGAACCAATCTTGCTCAGTGTGAAATTGCACAAATACAAAAAAAGAAATAACATTACTTTGATCTTCAACTTAAGAAAGATGGAAGCTAAAACTGTTATAATACCAAAGGCGTAGCTACAAATTAATAAAATGGATATTTCTAAAATAAGAAACAACGGCCAAATATAACTCTAAGTAAAAGTTAAGTCGGGAAAAAAATAACCAACCTGAACACCATAATCTGTATCTTGAAGCGTGGAACGCTTACGTATTTCTTAGTTTTATTCAGAATTGTCAGCAATCCTAAAATAACCAATACGGTTATATAATCTCACAGGATGCTCGAATGTTGATACGATACTATGTCCATACCTAAATAAATCGGCTTCGAATCAAAATTAAAAAAGAATTAACGAAATATACTTATCTTTATAAGGTTTACATCTTAGATTCATTTATACACATGGTAAAAACCATAATAGTATAGAAAGAAACACTTAAACCAGGTGGCATCACTTAATGTACAAAACACACTTAATTAGAAAAAATAACAAAAATATAAAACCTTACAACACAGCCAATTTAGAAGCTCCGATCAAACACAAGAATGAAAAATTGACCCTACCCCCCTTGATGAGTCATCTTATTAAATATATATATATATATATTATTTTATATATTATATTAATATAATATAATAAAAATATAATAGTATATATATATATATATTATATATATATCTATGTATATATATAATATTTATATTTAATTATATATATATACTATATTATATATATTATATATATCTTTATATATTATATCATAATAGATAATTTATATAATATCTATTATATGTGATTTTTATTTAGATTTATAGTGATATAAAAAATTATATTAATTTATAATATACTATATGACTTTAGTATAGTAATCATATATCATACTATATTAATAGTATTAACAGAAGGACTCACTCTGATTTATATACCTATATATGTATTAATATTGTATATATGATATCTATTAGATAATACTATTATATATAGGATTATATATATATATCAGATAAATATATCAAATAATATATATATATATATATATATAGATAGTATTGGTATTACTATAAGTATATCTATAATATATATAATTGTATATGCATTGTACATGTAAATATCTAACATTGAAACTTCATTTAATCATGTATTGTAAAATGCCAA
>JABUQX010086372.1:0-5000 GCA_015478945.1 Trachelipus rathkii
TCGGTGTAAATATCATAGATTACACCATGTGCTATATGTGTATTAGGTTCTCGTATGTCAACATCGTTAAGATGGGATGTTAATTGCTTTTTATTTTAAGCACGCTGTAATATTTTTCAGGTGTTCGAAGCCAGAAACCTATACATGTGCGATAGAAGGTCACACATTCGATGGGTTTCCAATAGTGGCGTACATCAAGGGTTTTAATATTGTCACACGACGAGAACACAACGTCTATTCTATTAGAACCATCTATGTTGTCGTCCCAGTTAGATATTTCACTAAGCGTTGATCTTTCGGATAACAAACATCCTCTACCCATGCAGCAACGATGTCGATAATCTTGATGAATCCGTCAGCACAAACGAATAAAGGTCTATTATTTGACCCTTTGGCAGAAATACAAGCAACGTAACGACTGCCATTTGGTTTACGATTAAATATAAATGACACATCATTGGGAATAACGAAGCTCCTCGTGAAGATATCAACAACAGGTGTAGAGATGCGAGGAGATGTCATCGTACCAGTACAGCGAAAAAATGTCCTACTGACGGAAATCGTATGCGTAAACAACCCTTATAGGTAATGAGATTCTTTCTTTCAGCCAATCAGAAGAAAGTAAACAAGAATACAACGCACAAACGAACCATATCAGTCCGAAACGGTATATATCTTTAAAGTATGTCAACAGCAACAATCGGGGTCAACGGTCGGTCACAATACATCAACAACGTCAACAATAACAGTACAAGCACGTTTGTTTTCAATATAAAGCAACATGCATTACAGAAGCGCAGGCAATACCTAACATACCTACTAGAATAAACAACAACAGTACTCATAGCTAACAGAGGTGCATTTGCTAAAATGCAGGCACTATCATTCTTTTTTTCGCTATACTATCAATGTGCTAATTTGCCATAACGCGATTTGTAAGCGTCATCACATACGTAGCCCTGAATAGCTTTTTAGTCTTGTCTTTTAGATCATGCCACCTCAACAGAAGGAAACATGAAAATGATTTGCGCTGCGAGCGCAATACTTATTATATTTACTGAATGAATCGGTGAAGCCGGTCATCTGGTGCACAGCGGCAGCGTAGTTCGATCAGTACCGGATGGCTGCCACAGGCGCCGAGCGGGGTAGCTCTAACAGATCACTTTAAGACACATTAGGATTCCCGGTAAAATAATATCCGGTTTTTAAAAGCAATACTATTGCTGCAAGATTTTTGGCCATTTAACATACCAAGGTAACAACATTGTTCAATATTTCCGGTCAATACTACGATCATCGTAAAAGCGGGCAGTCAATAATATCACCAGACAGGAAAATGACATGCCTGCGATTCTTCCGCAAACGTTGAATATACAATCACAGCCATTTTCTGAACGATTCATTACTGCCAGGAGAATGATCCCCTGGCATGCAGTTATTCATAACAGAGCACTTCGGAGCAGTCTCATGGAGAGGCAGTTGGCGTAGTAAAGCAGTTGCCGACGGTGTCCCCATGGGATCGAGTAATCTGAACAGCACACTACCAACCATTTCGATTGATATCTTCTGGAAGAATCATCTGTGTTTTGGCTGTTAATGCAGTCACTGATGCCAGCAACGCGCCGCATAGGCTGCATGTGGGCCAATTTCACTTTTGCGATCGCGCCTGACCGGGGGTCATAAAACACAGCCCAGGGATATTACCAGGGTCTGACGGAAACCGCATGCGCGACGCACTTTCGGTCTGTACCCAGTTTCAAACACGCCGCATTAGTAAAAGCCTCACCCAGAAAGATGCAGATCGTGCCAGCCGCTGTTCTGTTTAGGAAAGGGTCCCGATACCATAACGCAACTACAATATAATAGCGCCAAAGGCAAACCTAACACAGCCTCGCATGCGGCTGGCCAGTTGGTCCAGCGCCTCGCATCGCGCAGTTAATAAACGTACATACTGATATGTCCATTTTACTATCGCACAGGCCCCTGGGGACAGATGGCCAACATCTAACCAACACTAGTCTGGTCAAACACCGTGCCTGCAGCGGGCCTCAGTAACATTATCATCGTAACACACATCTAACCATCATTTTAATAGGCTGTTATAGTAACAGGCTACAAACAGTTTTACTAATCAAGCAGGTACCTGTGCAACAATACAGTTGTCGAATTAGGCGGGTGGCGAATCTGAGCAGGGAACACCCCCGAAGCGCGCAGTATTACCTCCGAAGGAGGTAAGGCCTCAGACTCGGGCCGAGGCCCTCAGCCTTCTTAATTCCTCAGTGATCCCCTCTCAAGATTCATACCCTTTCAAGGGACGCATCCGCATTGGTTTTCTCTCGGGTGGTAATGTGTTGCTTTAGATACTCGATTAATTAAAACTGTTTATTCGTAAGTTAGGTACGTTATGTTAAATATTACTATAACAATGTGAAAATAACACTGCTTTGTTAGAGAAATGATGAGTTTTTGTAAGATATTACTGTGTTAACCTACGATGATGTGTTAGAAAACGTGAGCCTAGGTTAAGTTTTTTGTTGGGTAATGTCAGGTTTGCTCTAGAATTTTGGTAATGTCTATGTTTATTCATACTTCAATTGATGTTATACTCAAACGATTGACACTTTGTTGAAGATAGTGTTAATTCATAGTTCAAGATGTTGGTATCTTTGATAGATTGGTCACTTTGTTAAGGGAATTTGTTAGATGATACGACTTTACCTATTGCTGATATGCGGGAAAAGTGGGAGCATATCGAGTATTGTATGACCTATTAGCTACTTTACCTTTGATAAGTAGGGAATTTTCAGGATGTTAGCTGATTATTCATATGCGAGGTATGTTAGGTTTGCCTTTGTATATTATATTCTTAGTTGCGTTTATGATATCATGAGTTATTTTCCTAAACAGAACAACAGCTTTGAAAGCACGGTCTACAGCATCTTTCTCTAGGTGAACTTTACTAATGTAACGATGTTTGAAACTAAGATTTTGGGGCTCGAATGCATCGCCCCAAAATCTTAGTTTCAAACGTCGTTACATTGTCTAATATATCCCTGTAACTGATGTTTACATAGTATTTCCGGTCAGGTGACTGATCATCGCCAAAAGTGAAATTGATTCCAACCCTCATACGAATCCTATCATAGTATAGCATCAATGACTTCATTAACAACCATTTCGAATGATGCTTCAAGATCATCATCAATCGAAATGGTTGTTAGTGAAGTCATTGCTGGTTCAAGGTCTCTCAGTCCATGGAAGAAGTTTTTCATCAATAACCTTTACTTCATATGTATGCCTCTCCATTGACTTTTTAAGTTTCTCTACAGAGATATGCGTTATGTCTGTTATAGTGGTCTTTCTCTTCTTATCTGGGGGATTCATTCTCGAAGGACTAGCCTGGAATAAATAGTCATTCAAATGTATGGTTGTATATTCAACACATTTCTGGAAAAGAATCACTTTTTTAGACATGTGCATATATCATTTTCCCTCTATTCTTAATTGATAATGTATTTAATTACTTTACGTGTCATTAATTATTGACCAGATGTGCTAATGTTATTTTTAAATGAGAATATATATTAAATAATAAAAAAATCTTACTTAGCTGAATAAGTATTGATTTGAAAAAAAAAAACTCGGATAATGATACAACAGGATCTAACGAAATGTGTCTTAAAGTGTTGATCGTAAGAGCTCTTGATTAAGAATACCCCTTCGAGTAGCTCACTGATTTATATATAACTTAGCTCTCTAATCTATACAGTGCTGTCAAATCACCTCTGTATGATGCACCGTTGCCCAACCTACCAGTTTGTTTAATAAATATAATAAGTATTGCATCACTTTATGCATATGGATAAAGCTTAAAATCATTTTCATGTTTCATGTTGAAATTTTCTGAAAGGGGGTGTAGTCTAAAAAGAGATAAGCCTAAAAATATTCCAGGTTTTACCATTGTGTAATGTTTTGTATGATACTCTAAATGCTACGTAAATCCTTTGTTAATGTAAAATTAACATTGATATGTTAGAGATATGCTTGAAAAAGAGTGAATAGGTTGCGTTTTGTATGCTGTGCTAGGTACTTTACCTCTGTTAAGTATGGAGCTTTGTTAATGTTAGTTGTTTATTCTAGCGTAAGGTGTGTTAGATTTTGTTATTGTACAATATATTCTTAGTTCTGGTAATGCTATGTTAGCTTTATTAATGTGAAAACAATGTTACGTTAGCATATATTCGTTGGTTGGTATATAAAGAACTTATTTTTTGTACTATGTTATTGTTGTTGTTATGATTCTAGCTTCGTTGTTGTTGTTGTTGTTGTTGTTGTTGTTGTTGTTGTTGTTGTTGTTGTTGTTGTTGTTGTTGTTGTTGTTGTTGTTGTTGTTGTTGCTGTTGTTGTTGTTGTCTAGCTAGAATATATACCCTTTTGAACTGAAATGGTTCGTTTGTGCGTTGTATTCTTGTTTACTTTCTTCTGATTGGCTGAAAGAAAGAATCTCATTACCTATAAGGGTTGTTTACGCATACGATTTCCGTCAGTAGGACATTTTTTCGCTGTACTGGTACGATGACATCTCCCCGCATCTCCACGTCTGTTGTTGATATCTTCACGAGGAGCTTCGTTATTCCTAATGATGTGTCATTTATATTTAATCGTAAACCAAATGGCAGTCGTTACGTTGCTTGTATTTCTGCCAAAGGGTCAAATAATAGACCTTTATTCGTTTGTGCTGATGGATTCATCAAGATTATCGACATCGTTGCTGCATGGGTAGAGGATAAGTGTTTGTTATCCGAAAGATCAACGCTTAGTGAAATATCTAACTGGGACGACAACATAGATGGTTCTAATAGAATAGACGTTGTGTTCTCGTCGTGTGACAATATTAAAACCCTTGATGTACGCCACTATTGGAAACCCATCGAATGTGTGACCTTCTATCGCACATGTATAGGTTTCACAGTTCGAACACCTGAAAATATTACAGCATT